>JARJRE010000026.1:0-164622 GCA_030783385.1 Akanthomyces dipterigenus | reverse complement strand
TAATAATATTATATATAAGGCTTTCTCTATAATAGTATTTTATTAAATCTTCTTCTTAAAGGCTCTTTTATATAAGAAGGGGTAGAATGGAGAACTTTTTGCGCTTTTAGCGGAGTGGCGCCAATTTGCGACCGCTCTTGGCTGCTCAGGGGGCCTGGTTCCGTCTAGAACGAGGCAAAAATGCCAACCCCTTGGCCTGGCACCTGAATTATGGGACACGCTCTCTTGGCATTCTCTGGCGGTCATTGCCTGTGCAATTGTCCATCCTCACGAGTCTACCAGTATGTTTTTTTTTTCCCACTCAGCCTGATATTTAGCGTCCGGTGACTGCATAATTCGGATGGATCCCCCTTCTTAACCCCTGGTCGTGGGGCGCCTCAATTTGAACGAAATCGAAGCAACGTGTGTGGCCACTGGCCACTGGCCACCGGTGGGCGTCTGTTCCTGCGCAAGCCCCGCTGTCGAGATTCCTACGTACTCCAGGCTGCCTTGTCACCGTTTGTTGCCGAGCCTCTATTTACCCAAAAACTCACGCCGCGCTTGAGGCCTGTCCCCATGTGGACTCCGTGCGTCTCCTCTCCTGGGACGTCTTTTGTCCCTTTGTCTTCTCGTTCCAAGGCGTCAGCGACCCTTGCTTGGCGGGGTAGGAGGGTCGTATGAGACGCTTGGCTTGATGTAATATTAGCTTGGGGTTGGTTTGTGAGTGGTCTGCCCGTTATCTCCACCGTTAGATGAGCCCTCTTCACGAGGCTCTTTTCGTGGAGTCCTTGTTATTGACTCTTGGCCTTTGTTCTTGGTTGTGTGTTATAATCTGGCGACTTGGCACCCTCGTCCGTCGTTTGCTTATTCTTCTCCCTCCCCTCTTAGCTACGCAGTCCTTCGTTTCGCATTACCGTCACAACACCACACTCGTTATTTCTTCTCGCCTCGTGAGATTCGCTGCTCCTTTCCGCTTCAAAATGTTCTCCAAAATTGCTGTGGCCCTTGCCACTGTGTCGCTCGTCTCGGCGCAGACCTGGACCGACTGCAACCCGCTCAAGACCAGTACGAGCCACCTTATCTCAGCCGCCTTCCCGGCGTCAAACGCACGTTTTCTTGGTATGCTGACCGTTCTTCTCCAGCTTGCAAGCCTGACCCTGCTTTCGGTAAAAACGGCGCCAACTGCGACTTCACCGCCGGCGCCTGTGATGGCTTCCACGCCATGGATGGCAAGGCCGTAACCTACGACTCGCGCGGCGCCATTGCTGCCATGGATGCCCCCGGCCAGTCGCCCACGCTGCGCTCCGACAACTACCTCTTCTTTGGCCGCGTCGACGTCGAGATGCAGGCCGCCGCCGGCAAGGGCATCGTCACCTCCATCGTCCTGCTGTCCGAAGACCTCGACGAGGTCGACTTTGAGACTGTCGGCTTCGACAACAAGCAGATCCAGTCCAACTACTTTTCCAAGGGCGACGACTCCGTCTTCAACCGCGGCGGCTTCCACGACGTCGACAACCCGCTCGGCGCCATCCACAAGTACTCCTTTGAATGGACCCCCGAGAAGATTGACTGGATCATCAACGGCGCCGTCGTGCGCACCCTCTCCCGCGCCTCCGTCGGCGACGCCTTCCCCCAGAGCCCCATGCAGGTCAAGCTCGGCGCCTGGGTTGCCGGCTACGAGGGCAACCGTCCGGGGACCCTCGAGTGGGTGGGCGGCGTGGCCGACTTTTCCAACGGCGCTTCCACGGCCATCTACAAGAGTATCAAGGTTGTCGACTACGCCGGCGGCAGCAGCGCCACCGACAAGGATGTCAAGGAGTACGTCTACGGTGACAAGTCGGGCAGCGCCAAGAGCATCAAGATCAACCTCAAGGACGGCAGCAGCACTACTGCCAGCGAGGGTGGTTCTTCTTCCTCTTCTTCTTCCTCCTCCTCTTCCTCTTCGTCTGCCTCTGCGTCTGCCTCTTCCGCTTCCAGCTCCAAGACTAGCTCTGCTACTTCAAGCACGTCGAGCGCCACTTCGTCTGACTCTACCTCCACCACTGCCGAGACCTCGTCCACCACCGAGACCTCGTCCACCACCGAGACCTCGTCCACCAAGGACTCGAGCAGCACCGTGACTGCGGCCACCAGCTCTGCCGCCAATGGCACCAACGCGACCAGCACCTTGGCCACGTCGACTGCATCTCGCACCTCTGCCAGCTCCACCTCGCCAGCCAACGCTACGCCTACCAGCGGTGCTTCCAGTGTCGGTGCCGTCTTTGGCGCCACTGCTCTGCTCTTCGCTGCTCTTGCCATTTAAAGTTTTAATGTTCAAGGAGGCTTTGTGATTTGCGTTCTACTTCAAAGATACCACAGGGAGGACGATAGATCCTGTAATTTACTGTATTTCGATGTACAAACGATCTCTGTAGTTCAAGCGATAGAGCAATAAACGTTTTTCACGCGGCTTGTATGTGAGTAGCATGAGTAAAACTCATCTAATCAAGGCGCTGGCGGTTGTGACACTGAGTTGGCATATAGGGGGCCACTCAGTCGAGCATCTGCGTTTTTAAAGTTACAATGCAGCAGGAATGCCAGTATTCTCCCATCTGCTTGATTGTATGGTTGAAAATCAAGGTCAGAATGCAGTGCTTGCGTCAGTGATTGGAATGCAATAAGGGGCGAGTGTTTCGACAATCTGTGTGTGCTTGATTTTAATAAAGGCAGCGTTCCAGATCCACGGGGCTGGCGCGACGCCGCTCGGTGCAGATTGCTCTCAGAGATGCCCAGATTCCAGGGTCGTCACAATATTAGTCAGTCTACCAAAGCACACACATGTTAAAATATACATTAATTGTTGTTCTTGCCCCTATTTGCTGTGTGCAGCACATAGCCAGTGGCCTCGTACAATTGCACTGGGATAGACTGTGCAAACCCCACCCACGCGTCGCTGCGATGGAGGCACAGTAACTTGAAGCTAGGGGGATTCACAACAGCTCAGAAAATAATCACTTATTTCCTTGCGCTAGATTATACTATAAAGAAACTCACTGGCATAATGTTACGACAAGATTAGGTCTCTTGAACTTTATTCGATAAACGAAATGTCGCCACAAAAATCAAGTACACTGTCCTTCAGGGTAGCGCAGACTTTGAGAGCAGCAGACGCCCCACTGCACACCAAAACACAGTCTCGTTAGATACACCACTGCTTATGTACATATTCACTTAGACCAACGATACACAAGGAAAAAAACTTCACACTTTTAACTCTCTTCATTTTTCCTTCAGCTGCTTCCATTGCAGCAGGCACCGGGTCTTCCAATCTTCTCCATACCCTCGTGCCTGCTGCATCTCCCTCTTCTTCTCATTTCTCCTTTATCCCAATTTTACATTTCCTGCTCGCATCACAGCCTCGCCCTCCCATGCGTCTGCTGCTCATCCGCCACGGCGAGACGGTCGACAACGTCGCTGGCAACTTTGCCGGTGTCACCGACTCGGCCCTCACCGCCCACGGCGTGCTCCAGGCCGAGCGTCTCGGCGCTCATCTCGCCGCACGCTTCCCCTCGTCCATCCGCGCCATCTTCACGTCGGACCTCCAGCGTGCTCATCGCACGGGCGAAGCCGTACGGTCCGCCTCTGCCACCGCCGCTCGCATCCCGCTGCAGACAACGCCGCTACTGCGCGAGCGCGACTTTGGCCCACTCGAGGGCGTCGCGTTCCGCACGTGCAAGCTCAACGTCGAGGACGTGGCCGAGACGGAGGCCTCGATGCGCGCCCGCGCGCGGCGCTTCCTCCTCGACGTGCTGCTACCGCACATGCACAACGGCGATGCCGGCCCCGAGGACGTCTTTGTCGTCGTCGCGCACGGCCTGCTGCTGCCCAAGATGTACGCCTGCCTGATGGAACGGGTCCCGCACGGCCAGCTCACCCTCGACCGCGCGCTGATGCGGGACCCCGGCGCGCCGCCGCTGCAGCCCTGGTGGTCCAACACGGCGTACCTCGAGCTCACGCTCCGCCAGCTCGCGCCCCCCGACGGCAGGCCGGGCCGCGGACCGCTGCGCATGCACGTCCTGCAGGTCAACTGCAAGGTGCATCTGCAGGACTTGCGGCGAACGCGAGGCGGCATCGGGAGTGCGGCGCACGATGACAAGCAGAGCAAGATTGAGTCGTACTTTGACGGCAAGAAGCTGTAAAGAAACAGCAGCTATAATGACTATGATGACAAATGACTGGCGTTGGCTGGAATCTTCGACTACAACATCAAATGGTTAGTGCATTCCTTTTTTTCTGCATTCTTTTTGCTTTTATTCATCCCGTGTACGCCTCGTGCTGCGCCCAAGTATATGATGAGGAACAAATATTCACAGACCTGTACCGAAACACAATGTGGACACGTTATTTTACCAACTGCTGTCTGATGCTTGATGTCAAGTTTTTATTTCTTTCTGGATTCTATATTTGATGCACATTGCTGACTCTGTCAACATAGGGGATACTACCGCAACTTAAGCCACTCGGCGCTACCGCTGTACTATACATCCGTGCTAGTTTCATCTGTGCCTGTAAAGATCTTGTAAAGGCGCTTGCTCACGGCCGGGCCAATTGCCCGGTCGGAGAATGCGCCGTCCTTGTTGGCGCTCTTGCGCACCTGCTCCAACGCCGTAGGGCCTTTGGTCTCCATCCCCTCAACCAGCTTCGTAATGGTGCCAAACTCCGACGCCACACCGTAGGCAATGGGAGCAGTGACGCGAAAGATTTCCTGGAGCATGCGTACATATGTGTCCTGCGTGTTCTCGCCCGTCCGGACCTGCCCGCTGTCCATGCAGAAGCGTGCGCCAGCCGTGTCCTCGTCCTTTTGCTTCTTGTAGGGAATCGTAGATATATTCTGCGTAAAGATGGAAATCCACTGCGCTGTTTCGAGCGGAATAGCAGTGTGGTGTATGAGAACGTCGTGCTCGACCTGCAGCCGAAGCATGGCGTCTTCCACCATGTCTTCGTCAATGTACTCGGCTGGCTCGGCCCGTCGACGTCCACTTGTTGGCTGGCTTTCGTTCTGCGATCGGACACCAGCAGCAAACTGTCGATTGCGCGTGTTGCGGTTCTTCCTCATCCAGGCCGTCACGCCTTGTAGAATGTATATGAGCTTTTCGTCGGGACACTCGCTTCGGACAGAGGTCATGTGCTCGTCAAGCCCATCGTGCACGGCCAGCTGCACCATGTCCTCCGCAGTCATGAACAGTAGCGCATGCCCCTCGTTTTCAATGCGCAACGGCGTCGGAACCCATTGTCCTGATTCGTCGTCAAATCTGCTGTTGACTTTGCGACGCCACTTGACCACATTGTGGACAGGGCTGTCATGATTTCGGTGCTGTATATCCAATCCATCGAGCAGCGTTTCCAGCTGCACCTTGATTGTCGACGGAAGAGACAACGGAATGTCTGTAATCATTTCTTTCGAGGAAACTTTTCGGTTGCCCTTGGCCTTGTTCACCTCCACAATGGCAGCAGCAACATCTCTTTGCCGCTGCCGCTCCTCCTTCTCTCTTTCTCGTTGTTGCCGCTTCTGTTCCTTTTCAAGAGCCTTGGCCGCTGCGCGTTCACCAGGGTCAGTAGTCTGCCGCGGTCTGCTCTGCTTGGGGTCGGCCGCCTTGCGCACGGAATTGTTTGCTGATTTGGGTTTCTTCGGAGCTGAAGTCGATAGATAATTGTGGTATGAGGGGCGGCCTTGCGATAGATCAAAGCTGCCAATAGCCGGTAGGTCGCCATCACTGGAAGCAGATGAGTCTCCAATGCTAATAACAGAGGGACTGCGCGACAGGCGATTTGATGGTGCTGCGGCAGTTTTGGGAGGCGCGGAAGAGCAGGGAGCCGAGCTTGAAATGGGATCCCATGCAGCTACTGTTCCTCTTGGACGCGTATGGTCTCGAACAAGAGTTGTGCTGGGTATGTGAGAGGGCACCGCGGCCCTCGCCGGTGAGGAACTAGCGAAGGGATCTGATAATAAATCTTGAGCAATCCGAGCATGTTTCGATTTGGCGACTGTCCTCCTTGGTGAGCTAGCGAATGGATCTGATAAAAGATCTTGTGAAATTTGAGCTTCTATTGGCTTGGCGGCCACTCTTGTCGGTGAGCTAGCAAATGGATCAGAGTCGGGAATCAAGCTGCTGCAGGGCAGCAGAGGCTCGGTCCTGCTCCTTTTTAGGCTAGTCGTCCGAGGTTTGGGAGGAGCAAACGAGTGAGCTTCTATGGAGCTCACAAATTCAATATCATCTGCCAGAGTCTTTGATCTTTGCCCACTTGCTTCGAACGGCTGTGCCCCGGCAGACGAGCCCATAGGACGACGCCCCTGACTACCGCCGGCTTCGGGCGACAGGCGCGGCCGCTTCGCAACGGGTTGGTTCACGGGGTTGACATCCTCTAACGTATCCTCCCCGCTGCTACAAAAGTCGTCCGAATGGATCTCGATTTGGGCGAGGCTTGACGCCGCAGGATATGGTTGGGACACCACGTGTCTGGGCGGCGTGATGTCTCTGGGCGGACTCGAAGAGATGAGGTCGATTACATTGGAAGCCATGGCCGGAGACCAGCTCACAAATGGCCATAGCGGGGTTGGACGCGGTCGTTTATATCTGGTGGCGTGCAACTATGCTGGCGACGCGCAGGAAATGGTGAAGTCTCTCCAAGTGTCGGACGCGAAATCACGTGCTCATGGCACTGGCGCTGTACGCATTGCGACAACGCAGGCGGGCGCCACTCGTAGGGAGAGACTGGAGCAAATTCATGCTGATCTCTGGGGTCGACCGAGTCAACTGAACGTGTCTCACGTCCTTGGCATCTACCATCTGTCTCAGCGAGGATTGTCTTGCTTTGACTGTTTCTTCATTTCGAGAGCATTTTTCCGCTCTGCAGGACACAATGATGGCTAACCCAGGCGACGGGTTGAGCTGTACTAATGCGGGCTGACCAAGGAGGCCGATATACTGACTGGTGTTTGCTTTTTATAGTGGCTTCGCCAACGTAACATTCCAGCTCTATGAGATTGATCGGGGCCTGACTGGGGTTGAAAAAGCAAGAGGCGCGGAGGAAGTAATCAGGGAAACGCCAAGAGACCAGAACAGCGACTAAGAGCTGTGGCAAAGGAAAATCGACTCGAGCAAAAGCAATCATGCAGCTGTGTATAGGCTGGACTTTCTTCAGTGGCTAGCATGTTGGACATTAGTTGTGGTATAACCGTCTGACGGACATGCATTGGTGCTGGGGACCTGCAGCCACCGATCTCTTCATCAGTCGACAGACGTGGTGTACTGGTAGACTGCTCAGTCCATCATATACATGCCCAAGTACAGGACCAATGGAGTATTTTGCTTGACGGCAATGTTAGTTGAGAGTGGCGGGTGCAAGCGAGCTTCTGCCAACAGCATGGGACTTCAGAATGGCGAGCAGTAATTTCAGGAAACTGGCAGCTTGTTTATGAGTGAGCCCGCCTCTCGAGTCCTTGGACAGCCGGTTGTCATCAAGGTTCTAGGCCTGGCACCTACGTGCGTTGGCTGTCAAGGCGTTCGGGGCACCAGGCGACATAGAGTTTATTATGTACCCGCAGCGGTGATGCACGCTGCGCTGCGCTGACTGCTTCAAAGCTGCGCAAGGTGGACCAGTCGTTGTGCACGAATGAAGAGGCAAAGCACCTTCATGTACAATTCAGCAGACCATGGACTGGATTCAGCCGGGCAGGCCGAGCTGTGTCTCATTCGGGTTAAAAAGCAAGACACTGTCGCAGAGAGGCTGGCTAAATACAGAAACACTTTCGGTGGATAAACTAGACCCTTGAAAGAAGGAAGAAAAGAATAGATGGACATGCAGAGTCTGAACCAGAGACTAGGCCTAAGATATAGACATGTCTGATGGCTGAACTGCGTGATGAGTGAACTGGTTCTGGTTTATTAGAAGAGGCAGAGGAAGACGACTGGAAGGGTGCTTGGGCGTTGGTTGGCGGCACAGCGCACAGCCGCAAGGCGGAGTGGGTTAGACAAAGGCTAGACGGGCACAGACGCACGCCAGCCTTTTAGATGATCTGAAGTCATTCGATTCTTTATTCCATGACAAAGAAAGCCGTTGTGCAATGGCCACCTGACCATCCAACGAGATTCGTCTGAATGAAAGCGCGCCGGTGGTGGTGGTTGTAGTGGGATGCTCGGCAGATCTGACAGGAGGCGCAAGCGGGAAAGAAATCAGTGACGGTAGGGGTCTGAGACGACGACATGCTACAGTTGCGGCGGGCGACGCTATGCTCCGACAGGAGTCGCACTTTGCAGAGATGGTGATGGCCACTGCAGGGCCAAATGAACAGAGCCAACGACCGCAGCGTCAACGCGGCCCCTGCCGCCATGCGTGTGAGGGTTGAAGGGCTTGCAGCACAGCCATGCCGAAGGCTCCGAGGCCAAATTTCGGAAAGTGTGCGCGTCGTACCGTATGAATAGTGACACAGGCGAGGGTAAATTAGATGTGCGACACAGCATACAGACCAATACGCCGGAAGGATTCGGGCCTGCTATTGTGATACAGAAACGAATGGCTGAATATGCGAAAGAGGAACATGAAATCTTCTCTTTGGAATAATCCCTGGAAATGGCATGAACGGCGAGTTGGAGGTTGGTTTGTGCTAGTGGATGACATGCACGGAGCATCGGTACCCGGAAGAGGGCATGATTTAGAGGGATAGCGTGTTAGTAAAGAGGCTCTGGAAAAAGAAACATGCGCTCCGATTGTCGTAAGTTTCTGCTCTCACTGACGCAGGTAGGAAAAAGCAACTTGCGAGCCTGGCTTGTTTGCAGAGCGAACGAAACGGGACTCCCAGACTTTCCAGCAGGCCGGTACCAAAGATGTACCGAGGAGGTGGCTGGCCGGCCGGGTACACTCGAGCGACGGTCAGGGGGATTGCTCGGCCTGCCCCAGTAAAAAAGACAGCCACCATTTCCCCCCCTGCGGTCTTTGTGACGGGAGGTCCAAGCTTAATAAACAATATTTAGAGACGAGGTGATGAGAGGCACGGGAAATCCACCAGCCGGGTCTCCACGCGATTACCGGTCAGCACAAACCCCACGAGTGCAACACTATTTGCAACACCTGTGCTGGCTGAAAATGCGCTGGAGGAAAATGTGCTGGCGGAAAAAGGGGATGTGGCCCCCTGTTGGCCTGCAGGCTGGCTGGATGCCTCCCTGGATGGCAGCTGTACGTACTATATTTTCGGCGCAGGTACGCCCCCCCGGTACTTGAAGATGGGTGGATGGTCATGCGCAATCAAGCCACTGCGCTGCACTGATACTCGATGGCGGTGACTGAGAGCCAATTAATTTGGATACTGGTATACCAGCTCCGGACATGGACCACCTCCTAAAATCAGGTTATGCAATCGCGTCATGCGTTTACATGTTCAGTCTCTTGGTTTCCGTGCGCATGGCTGGGAACAAGGGTTATTCGGTTGACCTTGTGGTTCATCAGCACCTTCTTACAGCCTGCAGGTACCTGTCTGTCCCGGGTCTCTCCACAGGTGTTTTGCTGCTGTGGCATTCACCAGCACCACTGCAATCACGACAACCACCACCCTCGGCCCTCCAGAACCCACTCTAGCACGGGTACCTTTTTTCCAACGTGCAATCTGTGTACTCGGTGTACTTGCAATGTACCTGAGCTAGCACTGCGGCCTATCACACCCCTCCCCCTATTCCGCGCCGCTCGAGCTGGTCGCCTTGCTTTTTCTGCGGCATGACAAAGATGCACCGATAATTCTGCTTGACTCGAAATCACCGACCTGATATCGTTCTTTGCCAGACATTTCCATCCGTGTCTTGACGTATCTGGCGCATGGCAAAACCGCACGTTACCACAACGGCCACAACACCACTCACTCCCCTCAGCCACTATTTACAACTGGCACTCGCACCATCAACGGCAACGTGCCGCCCGCCTGCCGCCATTGCACCCCGGCTTCTAGTTTGATTAAAAACGCCAGCCCGGCTTTTCGCACCCTCCTCTCTCCCAGAGTGACCCGACTCGCTGCCTGCGGCTGCTCATTGCATGCTGGCTAGCGCTGCTGCTGCTCGCCGCCACACACCCCACGAGGCCCCAGACGGATGGAGAGACATACCGACAATCGACCAGCAACAGGACAAAAACAATTCCAACCCGACTCGCGCATACTCTCTACCAGCAGCTCAACGTTGGATATGTCCACTTGAGTATTCTCTGGTCATCACCCGATTACTGCCATTTTCTCTACAGTCACCTTGCCTGAACGCTGGTCCAATCCGCCTTTTCCTCGTGGGCCACCAACAAACAGCGACCCGGGGCTTCCTCCTGTTGCCGGCCGAACATCTCCATCATCCTCAGTAGTTAGGTGCTTATCCTTGGCTGCCAGGGCAAGTCGTATCATCGCGACCTTGCCTTGACAAGCAAGTACCTTCCAGCCTTCTCGAGCTAACCGGCCATCAGTCCACCCGGCCTGTCTTGCCCACCCAAAATCCCGGTCGGTCCCCTGCTAAAGCCGCCAACCAGTTCGCACGCAAACGACTGGTGCACCTTTTTCATTTCTCCTTCTTCCTCGCTATATGCCCAGAGCAACAACCCAAGACCAACAAGCAATTCCTTATACCCCTACTAGCATTCTTTTTCCAAGTTCAGACAGTCACCATTATTCACACGCGCTGGGACCATCCGTGTCCCCGCGAGCTCCTTCCGCCCACAATGGCGAGCACTCCGCCAGCTTCGCCTATTCACCAGCGGCCCTCGTCCACCATCGTCAAGCCGTCGCGGAGCAGTAGCAGACTGAGCATGAGCAGCAAAACGGGACTCGGCAGCCGTGCTTCGGACGAGGACGGGCGCACTGCCGTCCGTGTCGGTGAGTTTTCTTACTTTTCAGCTTGATTGTGCCCTTGGCGCGCCCAATACTCATCCCGCGCATAGCTGTCCGCATTCGACCGCCTCTTGAGCCCTCAGATCCCGGCTACGACTTGATACCGCAACGTTTTCAGCGCTCCATGGTCCAGACCTCCTCAGACACAAATTTATCCATAGACTCGCCTCAAGGCCGCAAGCTCTTCGTTTTCGACCGCGTCTTCGGCCCCGACGTCGAGCAGGAAGGCATATGGGACTACCTTGCCGACTCGGTCAGCGCCTTTGCCCAGGGCTACAATGTGTCGCTGCTTGCCTATGGGCAATCTGGCGCCGGAAAGTCATACACCATGGGCACATCTGGCCCTCTCGATCAGCAGGACGACAAGATGATGGGTAAGCCAGCTTCACCCGTCGCGTTCCTTCGAGTCTGCGCACCCTGCCCCCCAAGTATCGGCTAACTAACTTCTGTTTCAGGTGTCATTCCGCGCGCTGCAACTGCACTCTTCGCAAAGCTTGAATCCTTGTACGGCAAAAAGGACGGTTCAATAGGCTCTAATCGCAGTAGCCAATTTCTAACCCAACTCAAAAACCCACGTGGTTATGCGCAGCAAAACCCTCTCGGTGATCGCAACTGGTCTTTGAAAGCCACATACGTGGAAATCTACAACGAACAGCTCCGAGATCTGCTTACTCCCGAAACAACTCCGCTGGGCGAACGGACCAATGTCGCTATCCGCGAAGACACCAAAGGCAACATCCTTGTCACCGGCCTTCACCAGGTCCAAATTGAGTCCGCCGAGGACCTGATGAACGCCCTGGCAATGGGCTCGACCATTCGCCAAACCGATGCCACCGCAATCAATGCCAAGTCTTCACGCTCACATGCCGTCTTTTCACTAAATTTGGTGCAGAGACGTAGCAAGACACAGACCAGCGCCGCCGAGAAGCGTTTCTCAGTCCCTATCGAAGCCATGACAGGACAGGAAGTTTCCATCACCACAGACAGCAAACTACATTTCGTCGATCTTGCCGGTAGCGAGAGACTGAAGAACACGGGCGCGCAGGGCGACAGGGCCAAGGAAGGAATCTCCATCAATGCCGGTCTGGCCTCGCTCGGCAAAGTCATCAGCCAGCTCTCCTCCCGTCAACATGGTTCACACGTATCGTACCGCGATTCCAAGCTCACCCGTCTTCTCCAGGACTCGCTCGGTGGCAATGCAATCACCTACATGATTGCCTGCGTCACCCCAGCCGAGTTTCACCTCAGCGAGACACTCAACACCGTCCAGTACGCACAACGCGCACGTGCCATTCAGTCGAAGCCTCGCATCCAGCAGATTGAAGAGGGCGACAAGCAAGCCGTCATCGATCGTCTCAAGGCTGAAGTCAATTTCCTCCGCGAGCAGATCCGCAACTCCCAGAATGGCGACTCGAGCGCCAAGAACTCGGGCGCCGGCACCACGGAACGCTCCGAACGCGACAAGGAGCGCGAAGCCGAAATGCAGAACCAGCTTCTCGACATGCAAGAGAACTACAGCGCTCTAAGTCAACGCCATGCGCGTCTCATTGCCGAGATGGCCAGAGCCGGCGACAAGGAATCTGCTGATAAGGAAGGCTCAGAATCTACGCAGGTTAACAGCGCTACCGACAGACTGAACCGCTCCAACTCTTTTGCTCAAGCTGTTGAGCAGGTTGTTCTCGAATACGAAAAGACGATTGAATCTCTAGAGCAATCTCTTTCCAGCACCCGAAGCACCCTCTCCACCACTGAGACATCGCTGCTAGAAAGGGAGACGAAGCTGGCCTACATTGAAACAATAAACACGCAGCTCCAGGCCCGAGTCCAGAAACTTATGGACCGTGAAGCCAACACAGAATCGTACCTCCACGACCTCGAATCCAAACTCGACGGCCATAGCAATGGTGACGAGAAGAATGCTTCCGTCATTACGGAGCTACGCAAGGAAATCGCCCGCGCTCGCGAGAACGAAGCTTCTTGTGAAGACTACATTTCCACTCTGGAAGAGCGCCTTGCCGAGGCCGACCAGGATGGCGAGCTGATGCAACGCGAGATTGATCGCCTCGAGCAAATCGTTGAGCGCCAACGTAGCTTGGGCAAGCTTGACTCACTGCTCTACGAGCTCGATCACGTCGACCAGCCAAAGCAGCCCGAACTCAACAGCACTCACGAATCCGCACGCCGCGGCTCTGCCGACCATTCTCGCAAGCTGGCTCACATTCGTACCCAGAGTCAGATTAACGAAACGATTCACGAGGACGACGAGGACATTGATGCTGATGCGGCTGATTCTCGCGCCAGTACCGCTAGAGAAGAGGTCTACGAGGACTCTGTCGAACACGTCAGCCGCGATACCAAATCGCCGGAAGCCCACAGTGGCGGCGCTCTCGCTCAGGTCGCACAGAGCCCTGCTCAGACCAAGTATGTCGCAGATAAACTCGAGAGTGTTACACAGGAGTTGGTAGACTTACGCGTCGAGCACGAATCTACCGTCAATGATTACGATACCCTCCAAGCCAAGTACGAGGAAGCTGTGCAAAAGATGGCTATTCTTCAGGACGCCGTCGACGAAGCCCGGCATGTTCACCATGTCCACAACGTCCGCGACTCTGTGATTTCGGAAGCGTCGTCCGACCGGCGAGCCGACTCGTTCCGCTCCTCTGGCGAGTCGCAGCTGGCCAAAGATGGCCCTCGCTCTTCTGCGTCGCGCTCACTGTCTTCTGAGCTTTCGTCTGCCATGGAGTCAGCCGACACCGCCGATACTTCGGCACACGAAGACATGGTCGAGGATGACGACACGGCGACCACCAGGCCTGATGCCTCTAGCGACGACGTGACGCAAAGTGACTTGGCTGCCGAATTGACGCAGGAACTGGAGCGCCTCAAGCAGCTTGCCGGTGACAGAGAAGAGGCTGCCAAGGAACTCGCGACCAAATATGCGCAGCTTCAGTTCACTCATAGCGAGACTCTGGATGCCGTCGAGGAGCTCAAGACCGATCTGTCCAAGGCGCGTGCCGTCGAGGCCACATCGCCACGTACCTCTAGCCCCGTGATTCGCCGCAAATCCAGCCAGAACCTCTTGATCATTGACCGAGCCCACCGCTCCTTTGCCTCTCTACGCAACATTGCCAGCGAGAACTTTGAGACCCGCCCAGAAGTCATGCAGAACTTTGAGCTCAACCTCAACGCCGCCATGCATGAGCTTCACACCCGCAGTGAGCGCATCCAGGAGCTTGAGGCATCCGTCGCGTCAACAAAGAAGGAAATGGAGACTAAAATGACCATCATCTCTGGCCTGACTCGTGAGCGCACCAGCTTAAAGGCCAGTCCCATGGACATGTCCATGGTCGCAACCCTGCGACAGAAGCTAGAGCAGAATGAGAAGCAGCTGGCCGAGATGGGCGAAGCTCACAAGCAGCGCGAGCAGATTCTGCTCGCCGAATTGGAACAGCTGCGGGTCGAGCATGGGCAGAGCGAAGCCAAGCACAGAGATGGAGCTGATGTTGCTGCCGACGAAAAGGATACCCAAGTTAGCTCTCTGCAAACTGAGCTCTCCGCTTGGGAAACAAAGCACAAGACGGTCCTTGCTTCTACGCAAACTGCCGAGACGGAGCTCCGCAGCACCATTCAGCGCCTGGAGACTGAACTCGCCACCGCGATCGCCGAACTCGAAAACGCCAAGGCTACCTCGACGACCGACTCCGATACCATCGCCAGCAACGAACGCAAGCACCAAGATCTCGTCAAATTTTTGCGCAGTGAAATTGATGAGTATAAGAAGCTCATTCATAGCCACTCTACCAAGGTTGCCGAGCTCGAAAGGGCACACACCGCCACCAAGTCTGAGCTGGAGGTTATGTCGACTTCTCATAGTACCGCCGCCTCCCAGGCCAGACAGCACGAGGAACTTGTGGCCGAGTTGCAAGCCCAAATCGCAAACTTTGAAGGCACCTCTAAATCGCACAAGGAGGCTCTCGACGAGTTGTCGACGACGCATGCCAAGGCAATTGCCGAGGTGAAGGCCCGCGAGCAGAAGGGCTATGAGGAGCAAATGGAGGTTCTCTTGACCGAGCACAACGAGTCGGCTCGCAAACTCGAGGCCGAGGCTCACGACGCCCGCGATGACCTGATGAAGGTGGCCACGCAAGTCGCTACTGCTCTAGGCGTGGAGGTCAGCATCGAGAAGCTTACTGAGCGCATCGATGGCCTCGTCAACGATCAGAAGCTGCTCCAGACCGAGCAGAGCAAGTCTGTCGAGATGCAGCAGCACGTCACCGAGCTTACCACCATTAACGAGACCATCATGAAGGACCTGGAGGAGGTCAAGGCTAAGCTCGCTGAGCTGTTGGCAGGATCCGTCTCTGAGACCGAGGCAGCCACGGAACCAGCGTCGGTCAAGGAACAGATCATCGCCGTCAAGGGTAAGATGGATGACCTGGAGGCCAAGAACAAGAAGCATAGCCGCCTCGTTGAGGAACTTGAGGAGCAGTTACAGAACAACTTTGATGAGGCACAGATGACGAACAAGCGCCTCAGCTCTATGCAGACGGAGCGCGCCGCGCAGCTGGAAGAAGTCAATGCCGCTAGAGCCAAGCTCCAGGCTGACCTAGACGCCATCCGCCTCGAGTACAACTCGCTACAGACCAAGTTGAACGAAGGCGAGGCCAACGGCGAAGTGCGCCGGTCCAATTCTGGCTCGACCATCCGCAAGGCGGCCTCGCACAACTCTCTGCCTTCGCCACCCCCTGCTATTCCTCTGCCGCCCCTGCCCGGCTCTGCAGCCTCGTCCATTAATGGTGTCCCTGTGTCGCCTACGAGCGGTCGCCCTGTGAGCAAGGACAACATGACTATTTCACAGATTACCGAGGACCAGGAAGCACGGATCCGTACCATTGAGAAGCACCTATATGCGGAGCGCCAGCTGACGCAGACTCTAGAAGAGGCTCTGAGCGACTTGGAGAAGCAGTCCAAGAAGGTCAAGGCTGACTGCGATGCGTGGAGGAAGCGGGCTTCTGACTTGGAGACGGAAGTCAAGGAGCTCAAAGATCGGCCGACAGAAGCAGCGCAGGACAACCGATGGAGCATGCAGGTTGTGGAGGAGGAACGCAAGAAGCGACAGGCGGCGGAGCTGGCCAGAAAACAGCTGGAGGAGAGGATGAATGCCATTAAGAAGGGCAAGAAGAAGAAGGGAAGCTTGAACTGCTTCTAGAGGGGGCTAAGCTATGCATTTAAGATGTTTCAGCGCGAGCCGGAGACGCCGGCAGAGACGCCGCACACGCCAGAGGACGCGCAGACGGTTACGTCCTAGTCTGTTTGACCTCGTATCACTCCAACGACCCCCCAAACTCGAAAAGCGCACGACCGGTATTGTTTATCCATATCCCAGCGCGGATATCTTTCTATGTGTTTTTGAGCCAAGACGACTTTTTTCTCTCTCAATTTTTAGCGTTGCGGTAACGACGAAATGGGCTTGTTTATATGTACATGGTATGCGTCCGGCCCAGTGCATAACCGGGAGGCATATTCTTTTTGGCTTTGTTTTGTTCTCTTCATTCAAATTGTATCACTGCAGAGCCGACTTTGTTGGCCGAGGACGTGCTCATGCGAATTTCTCTTCTTCTTTTTGGCCTGCTCTCTTTCTATGACTGCTTCAGCAACCTTTTCATTGCTTGGAGTTTTTGGTGAAAACTGGAACGAAAGATTATTTTGCGACTCTTTTTTTCAGTCTTTTCTTTTTTCGTTTTGTTTTTTATTGATTATTGTGGGATTGTCTGATGTGGATTAGTTGATATTGAGCAATACATACCTCGTCTGCCGTTGGAATATACTTGTTGCCTTGAAAATGTGTTGTGATGATGATTCCCCGAACTTGTAAATGATGACATTGGTGTATCAAAAGTACAGGGTGATGGTTACTCGCTATTTTCCTCCTCCTTGACTGGGGCATCAGCTTCAGACGGCAGCACCGATGGGAACCAGCCATACTCGGACAAGTCGACGCTCAGTTCCCCCAAGCCACCACTGGTCACTTCAACGCCTTCCTCCCGTAGTAAATCTGCCTGCGTGCGCACTGCCGTCGGGTGGTTCCGAGGGGATATGACGCCCTTGGCGTTGACGACGCGCTGCCACGGCACGCTGTCGTGGTTCCACTGTGCGGAAGGGTCGTCGGGGAGGTGTTTGAGGCAGACGCCGACTTGACGAGGGCGTTGTGCTGTTTTTCTGTAAGTCAGAGGAAACCAAGACAAAAGACTTTGCGTTTGAAAAAAAAAAAGAAAGAAAAGAAGGTGAGCAGAGAGAGCGCGTACGGGTACCGATGAGCATGGCAATGTGGCCGTAGGACGTCACGCGGCCGGCGGGAATCTCGCTAATGGCGGAGTAGACGGCGTGGAAAAAGGCGGCGGCCTCGTCTGTGCGGGGCATCGTGGGTTTGGGTGTTACTGAAGAAGGGGTTTTGGTGAATGTGGGATTGGGAATGGCGTAAAAGAGGGCTGTGAGATGGCAGTGCGAGAGGGAAGCGAATTCGGGGCGTGCAGATGGTGCAGCGTGAACAAGCATGTTGGTATGCATGTTCAGCATGCCACTTTGGGATTTGTAGTGGGGGGTGTGGCGGAGTAGGTAAATGGGCGGACAGGTCGCTGTACGGACTCGGTGGGAAATGACGGCTGTAAGCAGTAGAGAAAAATTAAATCGATATTATTTGCGGTCAGCTTTTTGATCAAGGTGATTTTTGAGGAGGAAGCTGGATGGGAAGCTGCACAACAGGCTGTCTGGGAAAGCTGTGGCATGCGCTACGGTGCTGTAGTTTGTATAGTGGCGCATAAGTAGTCGCCAACGGTCGGTTGTTTCTTGCCATTTATCTTGCTTGGTAATTCTGCTTAGGCATACGGACGTCCTAGAATGGAACATGGACTGTATAGTGTAATCAGATATTGTCATTCTAGAGAGGCAGAATCGTGCTCTTGGCACCGGCGCAGGTCACCAGGGGGGCAGTGAGAGGAGTTGGTGCCGCGGGCGGAGCTAAGGATCGAAAAAGGTGATTCGGTACACGGAGAATCCGGGCGATTCGATCCTTGAGTACGTTTGGGACGATAGACTGTGATGGAGAAGCAGGAGGCGGAATGAAGAAGGCTGAAGCTGCGCAGAGGACGGCGGTTGTGGGCCGCTTAAGGTCAAGAGTCGGACCCGGCCGAGAAGAGGGGAGACGGAGCCGGGGATCGTGAAGTTGGCATGAGCATGAACAAATGAACAGAGGGCTAGTGTTGAACATGGAAGACTGCGGATAATCAACTCCAGACCAATACGCTTACCAATACTACGCTGTCGAGAATGCAGCTACCGCTGACGTTTGTACCTCGGAACTGGCCGCTGATGAATCACCAAGTTGCCGGTGACGCTGACGGCAAGGCGTGGGGCACCCTTTCACATTATAACATTAGTACAGGCTCACCTCCGCATGTGCTTTGGTAATACACGGCACACTTGTCCTCAACATCTCTCCTCAATCAATTCTCATCTTGAAAAAAGAAAAAAAAAACACATCAATCACAATGCCTCCCAACGACAACAAACCTCGTGCCTTTAATCCGCCCACGGTCCCCGCCCCGCCACCGACCTACTCCCAGACCTGCGTGACCCCCCTCCTGCCGACGTCGAAGCTCGTCACCCCCGCCGGGCAGACGGGCATCCGCGCCGACGGCAGCATCCCGGCCGCGTTTGCCGAGCAGGTCGCCAACGCCTACACGTCGCTCCACAGTGCGCTGCTGGCGTCGGGCGCGACGCCGCGCGACATTGTCTCGGTGCGGCACTACATTGTGACGAGCACGGGCGAGGCCGCGCTGGACCGGCTCGATGTGGTGTCGCGCGGGTGGGGGGAGCTGTGGACGGCGTACCTGGATAAGGAGGCGCAAGGCCATCGGCCGCCTGATACGGTGCTGGGCGTGGCGAGCTTGGCCAAGAAGGGGCTGTGGTATGAGATTGAGGTGTCGGCGGTGGTGAATTGATGAGTGGAAGAGACTGCGTCATCTTGGTATGCTGGCACGGCTGCTTGAGGCAAGGTTTCTGCTCTTGTGTGGTTGCAGTGGACTGCTGTAAGAACAGTTGTCGAATTACCTAGAGAAAATAGCCAATACAAAGATTTGGTCAATTCTACATGATTTCCTCATTTCTCTGCACATGTGATGTTCATAATTTCCCTAACCTGATCTGCACATGTTATGGTAATGGTGTACTGCACGGAGGACGGCGATGGTGTGGGTCCCCGGCCTCTATATCGCCGAAGCTGCCCGGGACAAGGCCGAGCATGCCACAGTCGGAACCTGGAGTCATGAGCCCCACCATCTTATCCGTTGTATCTCTCCGTCATCGTGGCTCGAGTATTTCGTATTCCGCACTCCGATTGCGTATTTTTATCAAAACTTTGCGTCCCGATGACTGCTGAACTGGCGACCGCTCCTGCCGGCGACTCAAGTACCGCCATGACTCCCGCGGCAAATACAGAGTCGGCCACGGCAAGTGCCTGTCTCCAATGCGTACGTCCTACAGCAATACTCATTTCTCTCATCATGCTCACTCGTTCAAAGCGTCAGCGACATCTAAAATGCAATGGGAAACATCCCTGCCAGCGCTGCATCGACTCGGACAGCTATTGCGTCTTTGTGCCGTCGCGCCGAGGACGGAGATGCCCGACGAACCGCACTAGCATGCACACGCCGCCGCAGGAAGCAGACTCGACACCGGGCATCAAGCGCACGCAAAACGACGCCGAGATGGTCCCGACTGGCTGCCCCAGCAAATTCCTGTTCCGAAGCGTCACGCCGCCGGCTATGCGCTCCGTCGTCGCGTGGAGCAAGCCCACGTCCTGCCCTGCCCCGATCGGACCGTCGCATTCTGCAGTCGGCTTTGAGCGCTGCATCGCATCGTACTACGGCAACTTCCACGCCAGCCACCCTCTAATTCTGCCGCAGTCGAGCCTCCGTCTGCTGGCCAAGGACGACGCGCTGCAGCCGTTGCTGGCGGTGATGCACTGGGTAGGGTCCAAGTACATTGCGCCAGAAACGGAACAGACACCGCTGCTGGAGGCGGCGAGGTGTGCCGTAGATGAGGCGGAGGCAAAGAGCGCCAACGGCTTCACGGTCCAGGCCATGGCTGTGCTGCTGGTGGCGCTGGACGGAGCGGGATACCAGCAGCAGGCTATAGATTTGCTGGACAGGGCGAAGCGTGTGCTTCTCTCGCTCGGTATGAACTATAGCCAGTTCGTGACAGAATCGGAATTCAGATCCAATGCTTTAAATGAAAGCTGGCGCCGCACATGGTGGGAGCTATACGTCTTGGACGCCATGTTTGCGGGTGCGCACCGGGCCACCCATTTCTCCCTCTTTGACGTGCCGACTGATGTTGGGCTGCCATGCGAGGAAGATGAATACGCGGCCAGTGTGAGTTACGACTACAGCTTCATAGAATTTAGCCAACTAATTTATCCATTGCAGCAAATACCAGAGCCGCAGACAGTGCAGGCCCTCGACGACCGCGACCTCACCATGGACAGCTGCCACTTCTCGTCCTTTACCTACAGGATCCTCGGCGCCCAGAACCTCGGCAAGGTCATGCGCGATTATGAAGCCGCCGAGCTCGACGACAACACACACGCGCAGCTGGAGACGCTGCTCAGCAGCTGGCGCCACAACCTCCCCGCCTCCAAGCGCGACTCGCTGCAACGCGACGGCCGCCCAGACGAGATGATGTTCCAGGCACACATGCTCAACCACACCACGTCCATTTTCCTGCACCGGTCCCGCGCGCAGCTCGACCTCGTGCCGACGCGCACCATTGATGCCTGCGCACCGCCACTAGATGAAGGGGAGGATGGGCACGCGACGACAGCAGCAGCAGCAGCAGTCAATCTGCACGCGCGCCACGTCCTCTCGGCGGCCAGCGCGATTGGCAAGCTGGCGACGCACCGCACACCGCTGACCCGGCACACGCACTTTTTCATCTGCGCCGTCGTGCTCGCGGCGATTGTGCAGCTCAGCGCGTGGTCCTCGAGCAGCGGCGACGAGGAGGACGAGGCTGTGGTGGTGCGCGAGCAGGTGCGGCTGTGCATCGGCGCGCTGCGGCAGATGGCGACGGTCTGGGCGACGGCGGGCACGGCCCTGGGCCAGGTGCGCGAGGTGGCCGGGCGGATTTACGGCTGGCGGGCGCAGAGCCGGCAGATGGAGCAGTTTTTGGTCACGGTGACGGAGGAGGACATGGTGAATATCTTTGCAGAGGACACGGCAACGACGACGTTGGCGGACATGGAGACGGCCTAGGAAGAGATAGAGCAAGTGGGCAGTCGCATTTAAAGCAAGACACCGAACTAACACATGTATTATACCTCTGTAGTCCTGGCCACGGTTATTCTCGCGCAGCCTTTCTGGCAGCCTCTTGCTTCCAGCCCGCCACGCGTCGCCGCGCCAGGTCCCACGACTTGAGGCCCTCGATGCCCAGGCCCTCGACCACGCCGACGGAGAAGCGGCCGAGCAGCGTCTCGCGGCGCCAGGCGTTGAGGCGGACCTCGGCGTCGGGCGTCTCGCCCTCGTTGATCTTGACGCGCGCAATATCGGCCGGGCCCATCTCGACCGCGTACAGCGCGTCGTCACCAGCAGCGTCCTGCTTGACCAGGTCGGCTGGCATGATGAGGCGCGGCACGTAGACTTCGCCGCTGCCGGGGTAAACGTAGACGAGCTGCAGGTGCGTGGCCGGGTGCAGCGGGTTGCTGGCGCGGGCGCCGGGCAGGGAGAGCGTGAAGCGCAGCGGCGAGGTCGCGGCCGCGTAGGAGGTGCCCTTGGCGCCCTCGGAGAGCCCAGAGCGGATGTCGGTGTGATGCGCGTCTGCTGGGACCGGGAGGAGGGTGGGCGGTGTCAGGGAGTGGACGGTGAGATTGTATTCGGGCATTTTGTGGAAGGAGGTTTTGATTGATGATTCTTGGGTGCAGAAGGCAGCAGATGACGGGCTATCGTGGGGTTTTCTAGTTGGCGGACCGGCTGGCAGAGTAATCCCTTGGGCCAAGTGAGGCATAGTTTTTGTAACTAGTCCAATGGGGAGGCAGCGTAATAAATTGGGTGTAGGAGTCAGATACAGCGCCGCATCCTGTGAAGTGATGCACAGTCGCGTGAACACTCCAATTGCTGTCACACATAAAAGGGCAGAGCCAATGTCACAATTCGTGAAGGAAACGCCGACAGCGTGAGGTTGAAGCCCGCCACAGCCTGATCTTACATCTAGGCAGCCAAGCTCATTGCTGCTCCTGTCACCAAAGTTGGAAAGCCTACCCGACGAGTAACTAATTCAGAGCATACATTCTGTGACCAGCTTTTCCAGACGACTTCTCGAACCGTCTCCTTATTCTACAACGTCGTGCGTCGGCTGCTGTCTGTCCTTTGTGGTCCCAGACTGGCGACGCCGGTGATCAATAGCTTCGTGAAGTGTGACTGGTTAGTGCGTCTCGGGCAAAAATCAAGTCAAAAACGTCCTCTACTGCCAGAACAAAAGCTCAACATGGTAGCTGAGATTAAATGTCCAGCTCGAAGAAACCCTCGACAACGTGCTAGGCTTGTTTCACGAGTCTAGGCCACACGGCAGTAATTCCCATTTAGCCAGGCCACTAATGGCCAAACTAGACACAAGGCCGAAGCCCTGCGCAACAGACCACTTGGAGGCTGCAGGCTAGTCTCCATGGACAATCGGGCTGCCTCGGCCGAGGCACAGCGCAAAGTCTACCTCGTGGCGAGTTTCATGGCGCTGCGTCTTGACCCGACTCGACACCTACACGAGCTGGGTTGTTGATTTATTGTAATAAGAACGAGGAAAAAAAGAGCAGAAGTAAGATGTTAAAAGAGAGCAAAGGAAATAGAAGAAAAATAGAAATGGCGGGGAGTAGTAAAATAATACACAAGGCAAAGGTAAATACACATGATGCCACTACTTTTACACAGCGGGAGGTTCTTTTGACCCGCCCTATTCTAACTCTCGTTATGTAATTGCCCTGTAAACAATTCTCCACGACCACAAATGTCCAAGACGGCGGCACGGCAGATGCCAGCAGCGATCGCTTATAAGAGGCGCATATTATGCATGTGCAATTTAAAGATGCGAGGCAGCTTCAAGATCCAATCTTACCGCAGAGCTCGACATTCTACGCCTCTCAGTGTCTTGCAGACTCACAATAACAGAGTTGCATCTCCAACCGATGGTCTGGATTGCTCAATGGAATCCCCCACACTCTTCAATAAATCGTCCGGTGTTTTGTGTGTTGCTCTTTTTCCGGCTCAAGACTACCAACGGATGAAACACGCTCTCTAGACCTCTTTTGGAGAAGGGTCCTCAAGGCAGCTGCGACATTCGCCCACTGGCTGTCGTGCATGGGGGCGCCGCCTGCATGCAAGCACCTCCGTGCTGCACGGCGCTAGTTTCCTAATACAGCCAAGATGCAACGCCATGGCTGCATAGGCCAAACGGCGGACCAAAAAATGGCACAGATTCGAGTTCTCAAGTCTTGTGAGGTGCGTTCAAGAGCCGCAAGTGCAAGCCATCATGTATTCGCGGCCCCACGCGGCGTAGCAGGCTTGTCTTGTCGAGGTCGTTGTCCAGTGATTTCGAACCGATTGTCGAGTTCGCGCTAGATCTGCAGGTTCCAAGCAGGCACTTTCCGTACAGAAGCGATTTAGTTTTAAAAGTAACCCGAGGTAGCACACTTCTTGTGTTCGTTTTCGTCTTTTGCTTCCCTATCTACAGACGAGTCACATGCCTGATTCCTTCACCTGGAGTCAAACAACTCTTCACACTCTGACACTATGGCGGAAAATCGGGGGCCACAGCTACTCGGCGTCAATATTGCTTTTAGTGTCGTCACATGTAGCATAGTCTTGCTGCGCTGCTACACGCGGGCGGTCATAGTCAAGGCATTTGGTGGAGACGATATGATTATGATTCTCGCTACAGTAAGAATGCAATTGACTGGACAAAAGTCGCCATTACTGACTAGGCCAGATCTGTTACCTAGGATACATAACTTCATCCAACATTGGCGTCAAGTATGGCACCGGACAGCATAAATCGGACCTGTCAGAGGCTCACTACCAACGAGCCATGATGGTACGACGGTCACACTGCATGTTGTGGACTCGGCTAACTGCGCGACAGCAATGGTGGTTTTGCTACCTATTCTTCAGCATCACGATGATTGCATCGAAGCTGTCGTTTGCCTGGTTCCTCCTCCGAATTATCAACAAAAGATCTCACGCCTGGATCATCTACGCGGCATCCATGTGTACAGTGGTCGGGGGTGTAGTATTCTTCTTTGTCACCCTGCTGCAGTGCCATCCCATTTCGCACTACTGGGACAAGACGGGCTCTGGTCACTGTATCAGTATGGACATAATCATTGCACTGGGTTATCTGTACAGCGCTTTTAGCGTGATTACCGACTCTACATTTGCCATTTTGCCCGGATTCGTGGTTTGGCATCTCAGCCTCCAGAAGCGGGCGAGGCTGGTTCTGATTATTCTCATCACCATGGGATGCGTGTAAGTTGCATGGCACACGTCGGGAAAAAGAGGCCCGAATTGACAAATACAACTAGGGCGAGTGCGGCGGTGGCTGTCAGGATGCCATTTCTAAAATCCTTCAGTGACCCCGATTTTCTATGTAAGTGGCGCAACCTGGCAGCGGACGACTTCAGTGCTGACCTGTGCAAGGGGCAACGACCGACATTGCCATTTGGAGCACGATTGAGATGAGCTTGGCCATCAGCGCAGCCAGTATATCTACGCTACGACCACTCGTCAAGGCCGTGGGCTGGAAATTCGGACTCAGCTCCCAGCGCACTGGCGGCAGCAACTTGTACGGTGCGGATGGCCGACGCAGCAGGCTGCCGAGTTTCCACAACACATCTTGCAATCTCGGGCATCATGTTTATATAAAGTCGGAGTTTTCCCAGGATGCATCTTGTCCTGGTGGCGACCCAAGGTGGAAAATTGGTACGCAGGCTACTGCGTATGCCTCGGATTCGGGCGGCGCGAGAAAGGATGGATCAATTGGCGCTGGTGAAGAAAGCTTCGAGTGTTTGAACATGGCCAGCTCGGATAGATGTACAGATGAGGGATATGCAAGTAAGGTGTCTCCAAAGTATTTTCTGTATTAGCCGGGGGGTTTGTACTATCATTGCGCCAGATTGCATCATGATGCTAGTCGATTGACTGCACCGCATTTCAATAGAACTGAGAAGCTTACCCAGTAGTTAAATAAACAAGAGAGTGAGTTATAAGATTACTCTTCTGGACGACCCAGGCACAGTCTTCTTTTCTCGAACGTGGCGTGTCGGCTCCTTTTTGGGGGCCTGCACAGGAGGCGGAACCGGCTGTTTAATCGCAGGCTTTTTGGCTAAACGACGACACCTGGCTTGGCTATTTTGCACCCAATCAAATGCGCTTTGCTTTTGTTTGGCATGATTTAACCATACTATAGGCTCTTGTTGTGGTCGAGCTTTGGTCAGACGGTGATCATGGTGGTGGCGATGAATATTGACAGTGGCTGTTGCTGAAGGAATGCAAGGTACGAGACTGGTCAAGCAGATTCGCGGGGCATTCAAGTTCGGACAGCATTGAAATTAGTTCACAAATTACATGTGATATTTTAAGATAAGTCACGGGAAAGGTTCTTCTGGTAGTGCACCTCTTCCAGTGTGCAGAGCCAGCATTCGGCAGCAAATGCTGGCCGGTAATCCCAACGCCTTTCTCGTAAAGTAGTTTTCTTTAATGTAACCAGTTACTTCCATTGGTAGTAGGAGGCCATGTTGTTTTTGCCTGCTCAAGGGGCAGCTCCTTGGCAGCACGGCACCCGAACCTCATGCCAGGGTGGCCGATGTAGAACCCTCCGTCTGCATCTGGGGGCTACAGCAGGAGGAGCGGCTTGCTACCACTTCCACGATGATCGCACTACAAAGCTCTTCTCTAGCCATTAAGCTCCGTGCCTAGTTTGCGTGTCAGTGAAAGCTAGCCCATGGAGCTGAACCCACCTCGTCATCAGGATCGCACATGGAGTTGAGCTGCGTCGCACTGACTTTTAGCGAGACAGAATCGCCATGTATACTTTACTCTACTGTTGAAGCAAATTAATTAGTTTTTAAATTTTCAATTATAATTCTTACTATAGAACAGACATTTTGCCTTGTTATTTTTCTCAGAACCCAAACGTACCGTAAATTGTCTACCGGCATGCACAAATGCTCACTATTTGCGAGCCACCAGCACTATATACGCAAGCAATCTGTATCCGGCAATTATTCCAATCATGATGCCGATCCAGGTACCTTCAAGACCTGTCTCAATACTGAACTGGCGCAAAACGTCAGTGCCCCGTATTTTGCCCTCTGCGTTGAGGTCGCTGGGGTACTGGCACTGGTACTTGCCGGACGAGGTCTCGGCGCAACGATACTCGCGGTCTTTAAACTCATTGACCATCATGCCTTGGAACACGTATGCCTGATAGTCGATGTAGTGAAAGACATATTTCCAGAAAACGTTGAGAATGTTCATGGGAACGAGGAAGCCATCGACGCACATCCACAGCCCATTGGCGAATGCAGTGACTGCAAGCGCCACGACGAAAATGTCAAAAATGGACGACACGAAAACGACGAGCGATTCGGCTGCGACAAGGTCGAGAAACAGCCAGAGAACCCAGGTGAAGAATGCAGACGCGCTCGGCCGGAAATTCGACAGCCAGTACTCGACAGCCGAGAACAGCAGCGCAATCAGAAAGAGAAAGGGGAGACCAATCAAAAAATTGGCCACCATGAAGCCGAGCGGCCCTACGAGGCCGTTGGCACGCTCCTGCTTGAACGTGCTCAGATCTTCTAGAAACGCTGGCACATAGGCAACAGCCATGAAAGACATGAAGGCGCCGCCAAAGAATATCGCATTGATGTAGGGCTGGATATATTGCTGCTCAGTTTCAAAGCGCAAGAAGACGGTGCCCATCAGAATGGCCAATCCGAGATACATGGCGATGCGGATGCCATAGGCAATGACGTCGCGGTACGACTTGATCCATGAGCGCTGGAGAAGCACAACCGGCGTCATCCATGCAGCGGGCTTCTCAGACTTGAGACGAGAAGTAGCCTGCTGCGATTGTCGAGACTTGCTGATGGACGTGTCTAGATCTGCACACTGTGCCGAACCTGCCCACACTTCGCATATTCTGTCGGTCCTGGCACGGATCTCCCCATCCTTGTCCAGGTCTGTATTGATCAAGTCGAGGAAGTATTCGGCCGCATTGGTTTCGGGTGGGATCGAGTGCCCGATCGACGAAAAGTAGGAGGAGGCGTCGGATACTGGTCCATAATAGCAAGTCCTGCCACCGGAGAGAAGGCAGAGCTTGTCAAATTGTCGAAAGGTGGCCGAAGATGGCTGGTGGATGGAGGCTACTATGATGAGCTGTAGGGGCATTTAGATGTCCATTCGAGTTGTGGGTATCTTCCGGACGCTTACGTTGTTTCGCCGCCCGAGCGATTTGATGTAGCTGCAAACTTCATAGCTGAGCGCAGAGTCGAGACCGCTCGTAGGCTCATCAAGAAACAAAATCTTGGGGTTTGTCACGAGGCGGCTCGCTATTCCGAGTCGCTTCTTTTGGCCGCCACTAAGTCCTTTCCTGATGGGGGTACCGACGATGGTATGTTGCTGCGCGTGAAGGCCGAAGCTGCTGATGAGATCGTCGACGCGTTGTAGGGCCTCCTTCTTCGATACCCTGCTGCGAACTTATCAGCAGATAATCAGCGCTGGGAAAAGTCAGTGCATACCGGGGAAGCGCAAGTCTGGCTGCAAAAACCATGGTTTCTTTCACAGTCAGGCTGCCGATCAACGAGTCTTCCTGCTCTACATAGGCGGACAGGTCTCGAATCATCCCCAGATTGGCGGGCTGGCCATTGACCAGGATATCGCCCGTGGTGGTAGCTCCAGCAGCAGCGATCCTATGGGCGAGGGTATTGAGCAGGGTCGTCTTGCCAGAGCCGCTGGGGCCCATGATGGCGAGCATCTCGCCTGGGCGGACGAAGCCAGAGCTCTGAGACAGAATGGACAGCAGTGCGCGAGTCGCTCTGTCTTTGACCTGAACCTCTAATTTTTCCCACGCAAACGACTCGACAGAATCGTCCCCCAGGTGAGAATTCTTCAGATGATTCATCTCCAGATCTGGAGGATTGCTCCCATCGGCGGCGGTAGCAGTGGCCATGTCTTGAGGTGTTGATAGCAGGAGTTTTGGCGCGAGGCGTGAATATTTCTTTTCGAGGGGCTTGGAATAGGCACTTGGGCCTAATGCGGGCTGGCAATGCGGCTGACCGGAGGACTTGTATATTTATATTGATGCCGGCTTACACTGCATGATGTGGCTGCAGGGGATTTTGCAGCTTCATCGGCGAGGGTCCGGCCCACTGCCGCCCCCAAGTCGGCGACGTTGTCGGCGAGGTGAACCACGTTGGGGCGCTGAAGAATCTACTGCCATACAGAGACTGATACTTGCTGGCCTGGGAGACTGGAAACAAGTTAGACAACCTGGCTTCTTGCGATCGACAACGCAACCTGGGTCTACAAGTCTGGCTCCAGATCTGTCGTGTCGGGCGCCTGGATGTATCAGCTCTTCGGCAAAACAATCCACCAACTGCTACCAGAGATCTTCATGTTCTGATCAATCAGGTATTCTATTCATTATCGTTTGCCTGGATATACTATCGTGACGGCGAAAAAATGGGATGCATTTGTGGCTTTTGAAAGCCCACCCAGCCCTTGAACGAGCCCGCTCACTCGCCCCTGCAACCCCCACTGCAATGATGCATGTGAATAGACCCCTCTTCTCGACATCTCCTTTATTTAACATCTTGATTTTTATCGTCTTCTGAAAGTGATCTCACCATGACCGCATTGTCTGTCGTCATGCGCGGCAAGGTGCGCGCCACTCGAGGCGGATCCCAGATCGACTTGGACTGCATGAAAATTTCGTCAATTTCCTCCAGCGAGCGGCCACTGGTCTCGGGGTAGAAGAAGAAGACCAAGGGTACAATGGATGCATTGAGGACGGCGAAAATGATGTAGTATCGATAGGAGATGGTGTTGAACCCGACCGGCGTGACTTCGGCGAGCAAAAAGTTGAATATCCAGACGGCAGTGGTCGACACCGCACTGATTGCTGCGCGAAGCTGCAGTGGAGCAACCTCTGTGGCGTAGAGAAATGTCAAGCCAGAGTATCCGACAGTGTAGATGAACTGAAACGCAAAGAGACAGATGACGGCGACGACGAGAGCAGCGCTGTTGGTGGTTGCTGATGTAGTTCCCGCCAGCAGCGCCATGGCTACACTCATACCGACCGCGCTGGCAAGCATGAGAAACCGACGGCCAAGGCGGTCAATGGTGAAGAATGCCAAGTATCCACCAAAAGGCTGCGTCATTGCCATTGATGCTGCAAGAATGCGTGACTTGATCGGGCTCATGTGGAGATACTGCTCAAAGATTGTCGTCGCATACATGGAGATGAGGTTGATTCCGCACATTTGCTGAAAGATTTGACCACCAGCTGCAAGAACGGTACGGTGAAAGAAGCGCTGCTCTCCCATTGTCAGCATGGCCTTCCAGGAAAGCGAGCCACAGACGGAAAGGGAGTGCTGGATTTCTTGAATCTCGTTGCTGATGGCTTCCGAGTCTGGCTGGTCGTCGTTGAGCACTGCCAAAATCTCCCTCGCCTCTTCGATGCGATCCTGCTTCACGAGCCAGCGAGGCGATTCCGGGAAAAGCGTGATGAAGCCGGCGACGAAAGAGAGGAGGGTCACCTGAAACGCAAGTGGGAAGCGCCATGCCACGGAGCTGTTCGCGACAAAGAAGAAGCCAAAGTCAACCCACAGCGCAATCGAGACGCCGCTGCCGATGAAGATGCCGTCCATGACAACGTGGGCGCCACGCTTGCTCGCGCGCGACATCTCGGCCTGCCACACGGGGACGGTGGCGAGATAGCCGCCGGTGCCGAGGCCGAGAACCAGCCGCGCCACGATGAACTGGGCCAGGTGAAACGACGAGGCCATGAGCACGGCGCCGAGGATGGTCACGATGGAGGCAATCTGTATGACCCGCTTTCGGCCGAGACGATCACCGAGATAGATGCAGGACAGCGAGCCAAACATGCCGCCGACGGTGAAGAGGGCGACCACGGTGCCTAGCAGCGTGTTAACATACCGCAAGCGGCAACTCAAGATGGAAGTGTACATTGGATGGTCGAGTTGTGCGACTGCTCGGATCCGGTGGTGTTGATGGTGTCGAGCAGCGGGAACATTTTGACAAACGACTGGAGAGTCAAAAGACCACCAGCGACGCTGAGATTGTAGCCGTAGCAGGTAAAGGCAGGACACACGACAAGCCAGATGATGGCCCGAGTCAGAGCCGGGCCTCGGAGGCCGAGATATTTTGCCATTGTAGTATGGGTCGAGTTATGATACTTTGAGAATTTCTTGACATTCGTTCTCTTCTTTTTCGTTTGGTGGCGAAGACCAGGTCAATAAATATACAACTGGGGGCGATCTGGACACGAGATGGAGGACTCCTGGCTGTCTTCCCACGACATTGTTTCAGCGTTCGTTGCCCAAGTTTTATACAACTCTTTCTGTAACCGGACAATGGGCCAAGCGTGTGGCTCCCTCCCATCGGGACGCCGATTGAGCCGCATTTCCCTATTTCGCATTTAGGCCAATCTGGCGGGGGGGCAGATTGTCTCGAGGCCCCGACGGGGCGACTGCCGGTCATCGGCGGACGCCGTGCAGCACCTGTGTGAGTGTCGATGTCGAGAAACTGGGCCCTCGGCTAACAAACAAAGGTGGACAGCAGCGGGTAGATAACTAGCAGGCTGACCCTTTTTGGTGATTGTGACGGGACAAACTCACGGAAGCTCTTGGCCGCTTGGTTACCCGCAGCTTATCCTGTCTCCTCCTCCTCTCCAGGTATGGTGGCTTTGTGGCTGGCTGTTGCAGGCCGACAGTCGGGGGTGCATGCCGTGGACTAAAATGCAGGCTTCCCCGCGTCAGACATCGTGGGGGAGGCGTTTTTGATGATCCACCGGACATGGCCGATGCAATGGACGTGCAGCTGGCAAAGGATTTGGAGGGGGATTGTGTCTTGCTCAGGTCTGCAGGTCTTTATTTTGGTCATGTTATTATACTATTTTTGGTCAATTGAGAAAGCTTCTTGGCGGAGCACCAGTTAATGGAAAGATGCATCTGGTATTGGCAATGAAGCCTCCTTGAACCGCACCAAAGTAAGGTGTGGTAGTCTATCTCATAGCTGTCGAGCTATCTATGCACCTGCTGCTTATCATACATGCTTATGCCGGTCAAGCAATGGAGCTTGCAGCTATTCTTGACGAAACTCTTAAATATTCGCGCGTTCGCATTCCGTGGACTCTACTGTTTATCGCGGTGACTGGAGAAACCTTGCACAATATATCAGACCACTGACTTGGCAAATTGCCCTGGCCATCACCCACACAATCCTTTTGTTATGCTATTGATGATCAATCTTCATTGATAACATTTCCAGTCCCAACTGCCACACGTCCGGCGAACGGCGACGTTTTAAAGCCTTCGGGCTGGTGCGCCTAGTGGCTTTCCGCCATGCCGCTCCAAGTCAATTACTTGTCGCCAGGGTGGCCGACGAGTTGGATTCGACTTGAACCATGCATCATCTGCGCTACATGCAGCGTGCAGCCAACAGCACCCCAGCCCATGCAAGCACTTCAGCCAGTGGAGGCTGTGTGTAAGCCAGAATCCACGTCGACTGTCTGCATGTGCCGGATATTACGTACGTGCTTCAATGGGCTACTGTCCTGGTCGAAAAAAAAAAGATTGCAGATGAGTAATATGCATAAAATGTACTTTATAGATACATGACCGAGCTACAAATCGCACTGTAAATGCAGTCTTGGCTGCCATTTACAGAATGTCTGCTGGCTTGACCGTCACCCAGTTCTTGTCGGCCGTCACCGGCCATCCCTCCTTCTCCTGCTCGGCAGCAAAGTCGGCCTTCATCTGGTCAATCTGCTTCTGGTACTTGTCTTTGCGGTTGATCCAGAGGTGGATGCCGCCGCGGCGGACGTCGACGCCGTGGAACTGCATGGGGCCGTCGCTGTCCGGGGTGTCGCCGCCCACGAGGATGGGCTTCTTCCACATGTCAATGTAGGAGAGAATGGCAGCCCACTTGCCCGTCTTCCACGTGGCGGGCGTCCAGAGGAACGGCGTCATGATGAGGTCGAGGTTGGCCTGCTCGTCGTAGGTGCCGTCGCTCACCTGCTTGCGCGCCGACGTGAGCTCGTTGCTGGTGACGTTCTTGAGCGCGGTGGTGACGCCAATGACGTTTTCGGGCTTGACGTTGTAGCCGTACTTGGGATCCGCGACGACCATGCGGACGAGCTCCTCGGAAGCGGCAGAGACGACGTACACCTCGATGCCGTTGGCCATGAGCTTGTTGTACAGCTCCACCTGGCCGCGGAAGACCTTGGGAGGGCTGACGTCGACTTTGACGAGCTCGTCGCCCTCGTAGTAGCTCGTGTGGACGGTGTCGTTGAGCGCCATGAGCTCGTCGACGTAGACCTTGAGCTTGCGCAGGGGAATGCCGCTAAAGATTTGCGCGGCAAAGGGATAGCAGATGGCGTCGTCAATCTCGCAGAGCCGCAGGTAGTAGCCGTAGAGCGTCTCGTTGTGCTCGGGCGTGTCCTTGAAGGGAACGAGCTTGAGCGAGGGATCCATGGTGTCGCGCGTGATGACGCCCTTGTTCTCGAGATACGGCAGCAGCGACTCCTCCAGATCGTACTGGTAGCTGGTGTTGTCCATGTCAAAGGCGGCGTAGCGGCCCTGGTGCGCATTGGCGGCAATCATGGCGTTGAGCGCCTTTGCGGCCTCGCGCGGCCAGTGTCGCAGAGGAGGTCCCTTGAGGCACGGCTTGGCGGCAGCGGCAGCGGCGTCCACAGGTGTCGCCGCGGCGAGGAAGCCTGTAGAGGCGAGCACGACGCTCAGGGCTGTGAGGATCTTGGTCATGATGGATGGTCACCGCGGGCGATCGGCAGGGGGACGTGAGACGAGTGGCAGAGCAGGAATACAACAGGACCGCCACGACAATCCGGGGGGCACCCGCTTTTTAGGTTTGAATTGACTTCTCTCCAGAACCAGCCAATGTGCGCAAGCTGAAGAAAAAAACAAAAGGAACAAGTGACTAACGGGCGGCCCGCAGTAGCATTGCACCGCCAGCCTTGCCAGACCCAAGACAAGATTGCCATCCCCACATGCCAGGCTATTGAAATCCCAAATATCAACCATACGAAGCGTGCCAAGAACGATGATCCCTTCCTCATGTGGTGCCTGGTCTGAAGCCATGAGCGCCTTGCTCGCGACCAGCGCAATAGTGATGCCCAGCCTGCATATATCACAGCAGCGTTCAAATTTCCTCTGGCTGCTCAATCATGCGTAATCGATCCGATCGACGTATTGCGAGTCAAGGCTGCTGTTCGACTAGTCCTGCTCAGTGTCCGCTGGGAGTTGCTTGCGGCTGCTGCCTCTGAAATTGCCCACGTGCACACATCGTAGGCCACAAGACGGAAACACTTGTCGTCCCTTCCACTAGCGTGCAAAGTCTTCTCCGCTGTGGCTTTTTCATTCTTCAGCGCGGATTCTGTTTCGACGGTTCAAAATACAATGTTTGTCGCGCATTGAGCTAATAACAAGGCTGGCACGCGGGGAGGAGAGAAAGCCGGCGGCCGCCCCTAACACGACCAACAGTTTCTTGACGTACTAGATAATTGTTAGGTCAGCTCGTTAGGAAGAAATAAAAGGAAAAACACAAGCATAATATTAGGCTACCAGGCTATTTATCCGTAAGACTTTACCTTCTACGATATATATAATAGCTGTGACCATCTTTGAGGATGTGTAGGCGCTGATGTGGGTGAGCGTTGAACCATTGGCGTTTTCTGCAATCATGTACGCTGGGCTAATACATAGGCTAGAGGTACGCCCGCTGAGCTTCAACTAAACCCACATGGATCCCGAGACTTCCAGAATGTGTCCATGGCAGCTTTGTGTTGCTGGACATGCCATCACGTTTACTGGCTGGCTCAAGGGCTTCACGTACGAGCTGCGCCCGGTGGCGGCCACTTGCGCGAATTAACTAGAGCTACCAGTTGCGAGGCAACTGAAAACCTACCTTGGGTAGGAAGAGGTTCAAATATCTTCTCTCACGTCGTGCAGGGCTTGGTTTTCTCGTGCTGTCTACGGGAGCTCATCAGATACCCTAGAACCGAAAGTGCTCGCCATCAAAGGCCAGCTAGACAAGGGCCTTTATAACAGAATGCCAAAACAAGCAATTACAAGATTTTGGGGTTTTGAAAGAAAGCGAATTATCCGAAATGAAATCCGACAGCCGTGTTATTCCTACGGATAAGGGCCTCTGCAAGTACAACACCCCCTCCACACTTCTCTTACTCCAATGCGATCGTGTGGATTCGAACATACTCAGGCTCTGTACTGCCGTCATTTGCCTATCATTTACCCTCTGATATCATGTAATTTTCATCAGCACAAAATCCCCTTCTTTTTATCCCAGCTCTGCCGCTGGCTGCTGCGAAAAATCATGGAAGCTGGAGAGATTTATGTTATGTCCTAACCGTAACTACAGTCTCGCAGTGCTACTGCGGTGGGAGAAGATTGTTAAAGCGCCAGGCTTCCACAACAACAATAGCAGCAGCAGCAAACACCAGTCATGAAAAAAATTGATTATCGCTTCGTATCGCACATTTTTCAAATGTTTGAAACAATCTTCCCTCTGACTAAGCTTTATTTCCAATGTGCACAATCACCTTGCCTGCCGAAGACCCCTTCTTGAGCTGGCCAAATGCAGCCAGCACATTATCAAACTCATACGTCGAGTCGACCACGGACTTGAGGCTCCCCTTGCTGTACCACTGAGCAAGCTGATCCACGTCGTCGTGCTTGTTCTTTGTCAAATAGCTGATGAATTTGTTCTTCCCGCCGCCCAGGAAAGACGGCCGAATCATGGCGGTGGCCACGTTGGCGACGTGACCCATCGAGGCGCCGCCGATGGACACAAAGGGCGCTGTGGGAAGCAGAAACGACGACGACTTGGAGTACAGCTCGCCGACTGCGCCAACATTGTCCACAAAGACGCTGTAGATTGGGCCGGCCTTTTGCAGCGCCTCGAGTATGTCGGTCGTCTTGTAGTCGATGATCTCGTCGGCGCCGAGCTCCTTGCACAAGGCAATCTTGCCCGTGGAGCATGTCGTCGTCACATGGCAGCCAAGGAGCTTGGCGATCTGGATCCCGAACGTGCCGGTACCGCCTGAGCCGCCGTTGATGAAGACCTTGTCGCCGGATTTGACGTGGGGTTTGATGGTCTGGTAGGCGGTCAGCGCGGCGGTGCCGAGGCCGGCCGCATGGTCGAGGTTCGCGTCGCGGTCAATCTTGGCGTAGCCGTCGCGCTCCAGGATGACTTGCTCAGACAGGGCACCTGCGGCCTTCAATGGATCGAGACGACCCAGAACATGGTCGCCCACGAGGATGTCGGTCACTGCGGGGCCGACAGCGAGCACCACGCCGCTCAGATCCATGCCGGGGGTCTTTGGAAATCGTATAGCAACCTTGACAATGAAGCCCATCTCCATGACCTTGTAGTCGGCGGGGTTCAGCGCAGCGCTGCTGACCTTGACGAGAATCTCGTGGCCTTGGAGATCTTTGCTTGTCGGTCGGGTTACAGCACTGTTTAGCTTCAACTTGTCGTCCATGGCTCCTGGAGAAGCAAGCTGCCATGCTTTCATCGTCTCTGCCATGATGGCTACTGGGGCTGCGAATGGTACTGCGGGTAACTTTGTCGTGTAATATTGTGATGCAAAGAAACCTTTGTAGTTTCTGAATTTCAAGGAACCCCTCGTAGAATTGCCACCTTTATGTACCACCATAGCTCTACATCCAGGTGCAAGCTAGCTAGCGGGGAAGGGAACGCTGCGTACCTCTTGCCGTCACAATCGGAACAACCCCCGCTGTTTTAATAGTGTTACAGACTGGCCGATGCTGTCATGGTGAGCAGCATCATTCTCATTGCCGGAATAACTAGCCTCGGGAGGAATTCTCCGTCATCTGGATGGATGACTTTGTGTAAACTCTTTGCTTGTTTCCCTGCGACCAAGATTCATACCGTCAGCAGCAATTTAAAGACCCTCAGAATTAGAACCTGTTGATACTAGTGATGACGCTATTCTCAAGCTGGAAGCGGTCGGCACTGAACAACGATGCTAGGAGCCGCTCATTGGCACTGATTGGCTACTGCGTATCAAGGTGGAAGGCGTCGCCGATGGCGGGCATGGCTGGCCATTCGGCGGCGGGCTGTCGAGAGTGGGAGCGTGCTTGCAATTTACGCGCGAGGCTCGTGATTGTTCCGTCGAGTCAATTGTGCGATGATGCGCCTTGTGCCGTACAAAATGTCAACTGGCTGATGAAAATTTGCCGCGACCTGCTATTGTAGAGCGGCACAGAGATGTGTTGACACGGTCGGCAGCTCTACACTTGTTAGGAGTGCCCCCTGGGTAATATGCGTTGTCATTATTGAAATACGGAGGCGCTCTAACTAAAACAAAAATGGCTTGCTACATTGTATCAAACAGTGCTCATTCATTCGGCCAGTTTCGGCTTCGCTGTCAGCTCGCCGCCGATAGCACCGCGTGACTGGGCTGTAAAGTCGATTCAAATCGGTGCCGAGCAGGTCTCTTGTCCCCGAATCCAGTTCCCGGAGAGTTCACTGATGCCGCTGACCCACTGTGCAATAACTAGTGTTCTTACTCAACGCCATGCTGAGCCTTCTAAATTCACACTTGAGCTAATAGTACCCAGGTGCGTTAGCGGTCGGCCTCGCGCTATTGCTACTTCCGTCAAAGTCATACCATGGCGCGCATGGGTACAGGGAAGCTGACGATGCTGCAAGTCACTCATAAGCTGGCATACTTGATTGTTGCGACGATCGGCCTGCAGACGGGACCGAAACTCGTGAAGCATACGGAGACGCTATTGACGAATTCAGACGAGCCCAGAGTACTCGAATATAAATAGTTGTATTGTTGCCACAGATGCTCCTCATAGTTTTTATTGCCTAAAAGTCAGTCTCTACACTGTTCAATAACCAATCCTCTTTACAACTACATTGCACGTCGCACGAGTACAATTCACATCATATCATGACTACCAAAAGCACGCCAAAGCCCCATGTTCTCATCGCAGGTGCTGGCCTGGGTGGACTAGCTCTGGCGCAGATATTGCGCAAGCATGGCATTTCATACCGAATTTTTGAACGGTCCGGCGCCAGTCGAGCGCAGGGCTATGCCATCGGCATTCACTCGTATGTACTCCGTGCCTTCACCCACAAGACCATCACAAAGCGGTCGTGCCAGTGGCTAACACAGCAGCACGACAGCATTATTACGGATCTCGTGGCCGCTTTCCCAGACGATATGCCTTCACCCTCAGTAACAGACCATTTGCTTCCGCTGGATCTCCCTGCTGAGATTGCGTTCTATGATGGTCTCTCCCTCGACTCTCGTTTTGGCGTGCAGGCTGCGAGCCGTAACGACATCATCAGAGCAAACCGACAACGTCTACGGGATTGGCTGGCTACCAACATTGAGATTGAATACGGCAAGGTCGTCGAAACGGTTGATGAGAATGATGATGCTGTGACCCTGCATTTTGCAGACGGCACTTCTGCTAGTGGCGATTTTCTGGTAGGCGCTGACGGTTGCTTCAGCAAAGTTCGGCACAGCATATTCTCGAGGCTTGGGCTGCCTGATCCTCTCAACCCCCTCCCTTTTGTCTTGCTGCTAGGAGAAGTCACGCTTCACGGTGCCGACTTTGAGCGACAGTTGGAGCTGGCGAACAGTTGCTACGTCTCTGGGTATCAGTCAGAAGGCTCGCTGTTTGTCGGCCTCAACTCGGTCACTCCCGATGGTACCTCGGGCCACTACTACTGGTGCGTCGTCTACAAGGACGAAGCTGCCAGAAAGCGACCTCACTGGACTGCCTTGGCCGATAGAGAAGAGCTGTACAAATATGCGCGCAACAAGATTGAAGCTATGGATCCGCGCTTTCTCGAAATCGTGGAAAAGACGGACCCGTCCGGCATGGTGGTTCCCTCTTTTACCCTTCAAGATCTCGAGATTGAGGAACTTCCAGTCAGCAGAGTGACGCTTCTGGGCGACGCAGCACACTGCATGACACCTTGTAAGTTCCAAGATCACTGCCATGGCATCCGCCGTTGATATACACTAACTGCGCAATGTAGTCCGCGGCGAAGGAGGTATCCACGCCATGCGCGATGCTCTCAGCCTCGCCCGGACCATCACCAAGGTCGCAGAAGAAGGAACAGGCCTCGACGGCTGGAAACGGGGCGTTGATGAGTACCAAAAGGAGATGCTAGAGCGTGGCATCAAAGCTGTCCGCCTCTCGCGAGCAGCTGGCGATAGGCAATCTGCACCGCGCGAGGGGCCGCGTTACGCTTGGAATCACCCAGCCGGACCAGTGCCAACCACGACTGGACTCTCACTCAAGAATATTCCACGAATCAATGTGGAACAACTCGCATGATAACAATTCGTGGACCGGAAAACAAACGACCTCAATGACCTTTAGAAACCAAGAGTCCTGATCCTAGGGTCTAGCCGAAGCATGCGATTTTGATCACCATACGTAGAATGACAAGCAGAAGATAAAAAAGCGCCACTCAAATAGCAATTGAAAACTACCATGTTCTTGATCTTTAGACATCTGAGCTAATCTTGCCAATATTCATTCTCTCTTTTATCCTATTTTCTTTTTAGTCTCTGTATTTCTCTGTACCTTTTTATTTTCCTCTCTTTTCTAAGAACGAGTAGCCGGCGGGTCTTTTTTCGATATTCTATCAATGGCTGAATCAGAATGCGATTACTTGCTTAATGCAGAGTAACAATATCTATTCCCTCATACTCATGCGTTGTCACAAGGCCACGGGCATAGCCTTGTCTTGTGCGGGGTATGGGTGCAGCCACGTGGACAGCATGGCTAAGCAGCTTCTTTTCCCTTTCACAGGTTCAACTCCGTCTAGAGGAATAAAGATCCCGATAATAGATACTTAAACGTCTTTGCCAGTTTGCAACCTGCCACACAATATGGAAAACGAAATTATCGAAAACAGTACAGTCAATCCTCACTGGCTTCCCGGAGCGGACAGATTCTGGTACCAGGTTGGGTCACCCGACAAGCACAGTTTTACTTTGGTAGAGTGCGCTCAAGCAACTCGGAAAACCGGCTTGGACCACGATAGTTTGGAGAGCGAGGTAGAGAGACTGACTGGGCAGAAGCTGGACCTCGATGGCCGCACCACAAATGATGACCAGAACATGCCCCTTGATAACGCAAATTTGAAAGGCACATTCGCGGACAAGGAAGATCCTTCTCCTTATGCGTCTATCGCTGTAGTAGTTCGATGTATCAACAAGAGCAGTAGTCCGCTGATCTTGGAATGGCTTGACCACGCTGGCGATCCAGTCTCGCATGGCTGCATCGAGGTAGGCCAGACGTCGAAAATGAGTACATGGCAAGGGCATCTTTGGAGAATTTCCGGTGCTGAAAACGGAGAGACATTCAAGTTGCTTTATGCCGCTCCCATAGAGGATGACAGCGATGTCCTGATGACGACGACCTTTTGCATGATCGGAATGATGCGCGGAAGCCCAAAAACGAGACAGATTATCCACGAGTATTTATCCGTGAAGGCGCTGTATGGGTATTTGACGAGCAGATGAGGGAAGAAAGGATGGCCAGCAACGGCGGCGGGACACATCCATTCGACAATGACAGGATATATATCTCTCCCAATAAGCAGTATGCTATTGCTTGGCAGTATGTTCCAGAACAAGAGCATTTAGTCCACCTAGTGGAATCCTCGCCGGTCGACCGGCTTCAGCCAAAGATGAAGGCCATTCAGTACCTCAAGCCTGGCGATCGGGTGAGAATTGACCGACCCCGCCTGTTCAATCTGAGAGAGCGGAAAGAAGTATTTACAGATGACGCATTGTTTCGGAATCCATGGCAGTTGTCAAATTTTGGGTGGAAAAAAAGCGGCAGCGAGTATAGGCTTTTGTTTAATGAGCGTGGTCATCAATGCATGCGAGTCATTGGGCTCGGTTTGGATGGCCGAGTGCGCGCATTGGTAGAAGAAACCAGCAGCACATTCATCGACTACTCAAGCAAGACCTATCGTCACCTCATTCCGGACGATGATGAGATGATTTGAGCGAGTGAGCGCGATGGGTGGAATCATCTCTACCTATACGATCTTGCCAAGGGTGCCTGAAGAACCAGATTACGCGAGGCAAGTGGCTGGTCAGGTCTGTGGAGAGAGTGGACGAGAAAAGTCGACGAGTTTGGTTTAAAGCCTATGGAATGATCAAAGACCAAGATCTTTATTATGCGCAATTGGCGAGAATCAACTTTGATGGCTCCGGACTCACGCTGCTCACAGACGGCGATGGAACTCACTCCTGGAAGTGGTCTCCTGATAATCGTTACCTGATTGACAGTTGGTCAAAGGTAGACTGTCCCCCGGAGACAGTCCTGCGCAACGGTGATACTGGTGCCAAGTTTATGGTACTTGAAGAAAGTCAGCTGGGCGACCTCATCGACAAGAATTGGAATGCCATCGAGAGATTCTCCACGACCGGGCGCGATGGAACCACAATGATCTACGGCATAATAATTCGGCCCGCGAATTTTGATATGAGCCAGAAATATCCCATCCTCGAAGAGATCTATGCTGGACCACATGACTACTCCACCCCCAAAGGCTTTTCGGGCCTTTCTTGGCTGCGGCGCTGGGCCGATCTAGGCTATGTCGTGGTGCGCCTAGACGGCATGGGCACGAACTGGCGCGGCAAGGCATTCCACGACGTCTGCTACAAGAACCTCCAAGACGCCGGATTGCCGGATCGCATCAAGTGGATCAAGGAAGCCGCAGCAACGCGTCCCTGGATGGACCTTGATCGCGTCGGCGTCCGCGGCGGCTCTGCTGGCGGCCAAAGTGTCGGCGCCGCGCTGATCCACCACGGCGCCTTCTACAAGGTGGGCGCGGCGGATTGCGGATGTCATGACAATCGCATGGACAAGATCTGGTGGAACGAGCAGTGGCTGGGCTGGCCGGTGGACAAGGCGTACGAAGATGCAAGCAACGTCCTCCAGGCGGACAAGCTGCAGGGCCACCTCATGCTGATTGTAGGCGACCTGGACGATAATGTCGATCCCTCTTCGACGTTGCAGTTTGCCAGCGTGCTGAACAAGGCGGGTAAGATGTATGAGATGCTCATCATACCGGGTGGCAAGCATGGATGTGGCGGTAGTACGGAATACGGCAGAATGCGTCAGAGAGACTTTTTCAAGCGTCATCTCCAAGATGTCAAGAGAGATTGATTGCGTGTTAGTTGGCAAGTCAAGGCTGGAGGATGTTTCATCACAGTCTCGAGCACCTTCCAGGCCAACAAAAACAAATCGCATCCTGAAAAGACGGCGTGACTTTTAAATTCACATTTTACACCGACACGTCATATACATTTTTCGTTGATTTACTTCTTATATACGTTTGCTATGGTTGTATTTTTTATCATCCCATTAAAGCTGGAGGAAGTAGGCCTCCCATTTGTTGTAGACGGGCGTGCCGAGACCAGTCACAGGGTCCCAGCCCTCCACAGCAGAAAAGCCGTTGTTGCCACAGGCGCTGTAGCCGCGGTCGCTGAAAGCACCGCCAAGGGCCTGATCGCCTACAGTGACGTCGTTGAAGGCTCCCTTGCTCTTGGACATTGCGTAGAGGGCCGGGTTGGCGAAGCCGATGGGGCCCTTTCCAACGCTGAGACGCTTCTCGTTGATGCGGTTCAGAATGGCAGCGACAATGGGCGCAGACATGGACGTGCCGCCGGACAGACCCAGACCGCCGCCAGCTGCGACGAGACCGTTGTCGCCAACAGCAGCGACATCGGGGAAGCCGCGTCCGCCGCGGTTGTAGATGCCAGCATCGGTGGGAATGTTGCCCTCCGAGGTGTTGTAGGCAAAGTAGCCCGGGTTGTGACGCAGGAGGTAGTGGCCGATGACGTCGTCTTGCCACGAGGGGCGCGTGAAGATGTTGGAAAAGCCGCCGCCGGAAGAGAAGGACTCCGTGGCCGTCTCGGGCTTGTCAATGGCGTGGATGAGGGTTGAGCCGACAGCGGTGATGTAGGGGCAGCTGCAGAGATCATCGGCGATGAAGATGTCGTGGTGAGGGCCCTGGCAGTAGCCGGCACGGTCAGAGACACCAGCGTCACCGCTCGCAACGACAGTGGTGATTCCCATGAGGCCGAGCTTCATGAACTCGTTGCATTGGCGCTAGAATGAATCATTAGTGAACGATCCTTACAAGATGACCTTGGAGGCGGATACATACGTGGGCACCCTTGGGGTCAGTGACATCCTCAGGACCACCGTAGGAGATGGAGACGACATTGGTAGGATCAAACTTGCCACACATCTTGTGGTTGTTAAAGTAGGGATCCTGGCTGCAGTAGTCACTGTCAATGGCGCTGAGAAAGTCGCCAAAGATGTTGTAGTATTGGTCCGGCTTCACCTGGAAAAGGGTGGTGCCTTGGGGGTAGATGATGGGGTAGGCCATGTCAAAGTCCAGCAGCGACTCGCCGCCAGCATTATCAGGGCTGTTGGGGGCCGTGGCGCCGTTGATGAGGTCCAGCTCGGGGCCGGTGCCGGCAGGGATGTATGGAGCCGCAGTGCTGTAGAAGAGGTCAAGGTCCTCTTGGTCGTAGACGTCGCCGAGGGACTCGTAGATGCCCAGGCGGTTAGTGCTGTTGGTGCCTGTAGCCTTGGGAATCTTGTAGAGATAGGCGATGCAATCGGGGGTGACCACTTTGCCGCAAATCTGCAGGTAAGGGGCTGTGAGATGCAGATATTAGTCTTTGTCGTGCAGTGCGTGTGTGTAGAAAATACATACGCAAAGTAGAGTTTGCGGCATTGTGAGGGTCACCACCGGCGCTGGGGCCGGACTTGATGGCATCTTGCACCGACTTGATCTGGTCTTGGCTCAGCTTGCGGACCGGCTCGCCGATGGGCGCGTCGCCCTTTGCGGGCTGTGTGGCGCGGACCGTGACCTTGGTCATGGCCGGACCGGGGCGAACAAAGTCGACAATGTCGAGCAGGTTGTTGGGAAGACTGTACTCCTCCGCACCAATGTGGTCTTGTCCCGAGGCGTTGCTGCGGTAGATGTGGTATCTCGTCTTCAGAGCCTTCTCCACAACACCGGCAGTGGTATCAACGGTGATCCAGGTCTTGGTGGGGTTGACGTGAATGTCCTTCTCCGCGATGCCGCTGCTCACCAGCCACTGCTTGACGGAGTCGATGCTCTTGTCATCGGCGGCGAACATTTGCACGACATCCTCTTTCGACAGGTGGTTGCCGTAGTTGGGAGAGGTGGGGTTTGAGCTGCAGCAAGATATTTGTTAGTTGAGGAACAACGGCACAATAGGCGGCAAAGACTTGCATGTCGTAGAGCTTGTCCTCGGCCTCCTGGAGACCACCCTGCTTCAGAGCAATCTCAAAGGGGATCTTGGCGTTGGCATCGACAGCTGAGCGCTTTTCAAAGCGAGCATCCTGGACCAGGTTGCGTCGCTGGTGGACGGTGTGAGTGTCCGAGGGGAGGGCGAGAGCACCAGCAGCCAAGCTGGCAATGAGGAGAGTGGTCTTCATGATTGCGAACAGGCGGTCTGCACTGACTTGTCAATAAAGATGGCAAGACAACAAAGACAGCCGGCAAAGGCATGGTATATATACTCGGACTCCTTTCCGGGCGAGATAAAGCCGTAGCTCCTCGGTGGCCATGACATGCATGGACCGTTCCGCAAAACACCCATCATACTCTTCCATTGCATGGCATCGGCCGGCCCTATCGAGGTCACAGAGGGTGTAGGCTCCGCCCAAGGTGCAACCTCGCGATTAGTTTAGGAAGGTGAGCAACAGCGCTAGCAAAAGGGCCAGCGGCCTGCATTGTTCACCCAAGTTGTCCCCGAGCTCCAGCTCCACCAAGGGAAAGGATTGTCCGTACACACCGGGCCTTGACCGGCTAGCTGATATTCGACCAGGTCGGCCAAGGAAAGAGGGAATTTCGCATTTGCGGGGTACGATTTGCCTAGGCGCAGATCCAGGCTTTGCACGAGTACGATTCTACTGTCGCAGGTGGAAGCAGAATCTCTGTGCACTCTTCGAGTACCGTGGCCGTTGTGGCTGCTTTACCAAGAGATGCGATCGTAGATGGAGCCCCGATGCCTTGTGTGCTCGGCATTACAGACTCTTGTCTGTACTGAGTAGAGGCGTCCGCCCAGACGCTAAAACAAGGCGAGCCGTCGGTACATCAAGGCACCGCGCCCACCAATATGCGTGCCTGCGCCCGCCACATTCGAGACTTACCCATCTAGGAAGGTGAGCATGTATTTGCAAGCAACACGAGATACAAGTTTTCGCTGATAAGGCCTCTACCAAACGGCAGCGAACCAGCGGCCGCCGCATGTATACAAGTTGTATGCGGAGAACAATGCGGAGTCGGGCCTGTGGTCCTCTCGACGGAGCCTGGCCCGCGCCTTGGCATGGCTCAGTGCCAAGATTCCCTTTCAGCGTGCTCTCCAGAGGGCAAGCAAGCATTGAGCGCCACCCGGTGCCGGGCTGCCTGCCGTTGGAGTCAGCTCAGCCAGGCCACATTGCCTTCTGTTTACGTGAATGCCTGGCCTTTAGCTGGGCGCCGCGAGCACAATTCTGCACATGCGCTTGAAAGATGTACGAGTCTCGCAAGTGGATAGATATAAGCATATATGTGAGAAAGGCGACATTCGGCCCAACATGGTGCTCATCGAGAGCCTGCGCCATGACACACACAATTCTCGTTTATGGGCCGGCAGTTCCTCCCTGCGACCGCCAAGGTTGCATGCAAGTTGCGGGAGGCCCGTTCTTTCATCAGCTTCGGGAAGAGCATTGCGAAGTAAAAGGTGGGTGTTGATTATTATTTGGTCATTAAAAAAAAATTGGCTTGCATGTAGCTGTGGACTAGTGTTGAATATTCTACCTGGTGGCCATTGTGTGCTTTCCGGATCGCATATCTCCACGTCCCGGTGCTGTGCCCGTGGAAAAGACCAAACTCATGCGTGATCGGGATTTTTACCAAAACCTACGGAACATGCATTCTACATCTTTGTCGTCGTTACTACCCGAGTCAGTAGGCTCGTGCTGCTAGTTTCTTGCTCAGAGGTCCAAAGCTTGGTGGCACAGCGCTTGACCGTAAAGTGGCTAGCCCGTGGCTGTGACCGTGTGAGTAGTGCAACCGATCAACGTTCTTTCGGCATCACCATTACTGCTGGCCGTTGCTGCTTTAAATCCAACAATCTTCTTTGTGAGGGCCTATTCGCCATCCTACTGCAAGTTCATAGACTACGGTGATCCATCGCCGGCAATCTCCAGATCAGCTGGTGCTACGGAGTATTTGTTGTGGATACAGGCGATGTAACATCTTGGTGAGGATGATATGTCGATCAGCTGATGGAAGAAAGATTGAGCTTTTTGGGGGGAAGATGAAGTGAGCCGGAGATGGTCAAATCGAGTCATTCAAGCCCTGCCCTTGCCGAGGAGCGTGCAGATGAGCAGTCTCTCGAATGAGGCCAATGACAGACAAAATACTGGCCAACAGTGTAACCAAGCCATTCTCACGAAAGAGTCGACTTCATGTGAGGGTAATGTGTCAATCGGCTCGCAATTGAGCCCCGCCATGTTGACATTGCCTTGGCGCCACTGCAGGGTAACCGCCCATGACTGTCTATCACGACCTGATGGGCCTAATAGGACGGATGGATGCGCACGCGAGATCGACCGTTCTTTATTAACTATGAATGTACTTGAGCAGCCTTCCGCGTGCAGGGCCGTATAAAACCCTCCAGGACAGACCTTTCTGGAGATGTTGCTAAGCACCAACATCGGCAGTGCTTTTAGAGGCTGCTGATGGGGAATACTATCCTAGGACTAATTGGATGGGCCTTTTCAATTTCTCTACCAGCGCGATAGACGCAGGTACGCGGTCACTCTATGTCACCTCTGTGATGAGCGACGCTGTGCCGAGGTGGCTTGGTCCCGCGAGCCACCTGACAGGCATTAATGCTCCAAAGCGGAAGCCTCACGGTAAAAAAAAAAAAAAGCCAGGGACGGCGTCATTCTGAACCTGCACGGGTCGGAGTAGCCCGTATATTTGATTGCATTTCTTCGATTTCTGTCAAAGGCAGACCAGCAACGGTCCGTTGGTGACGCCGATCAACAGCATCAAGATGCGACGGCGACGGCGACGGCGATGTTTTGCTCTGCAAGGCCAATGGTTAATGATCATGGCTCAATGGATTGCAGAGTACCATGAGCAAGCGGCAAGATGCAGGGCTGGGAGAGACGACTGATCAGTTGACGGGTTGGCAAGAGGGCTGCATTTGGAAATATTGCAACGCCATCCGCCGCTCACGACCACAAGGCTGATGATGCTAATGGACGATCGCGGCGTGGCCGTTTGGTCCATCGCTGTGCCACATCTGGGCAAATGGGCCGCTGATCAAGGCCACCGAGTCGTGCAAGTTGTGAGCAGACGAGCCTATCAAGTCCGCCACCGAAACGAAGGAGAAATGCACCTCGTCAGGTTGATTTCAAACTAGCAAGAGCTTCTGGTTGTTCAAAAATGCATTGCGCCACTGTGCTTGGTATCAGGAGAGAGGCAACCCAGGGGCAGGAGGGTTCACCGCAGGCGAAAAAAAAAAAAGGGAGAGTCGGGATTCGTAGCCTGAGAGACCGGAATTCACAAGCGCCACAGATGTAATGATTTCCGGCTCCCGGCAAGTTGCAGGGCTGTGCACTGGTGTTTGTCCCAGACGAAGAGCGGGCCGCTCAAGAAGAGACGATGGACGACAACTAGTTTCTCCTGTGCTTCTTCTGCGGCCGCTTCTTTCCCCCGGGCGGGACGTTTTCTTGAGTTTCTGTGTGGTTGGTTGGGCGCTGAGAGGGGTGGCCGTTTCGGGTATGTGGTCGCGCACAAGGGGCTTGCAGCCTATCCCCCCCTTGGACCCGTTGCTTTCGTCCAACAAGGCCATAGCAGAGCAAGTAAACGACGGAAGAGAGCATGGCAGGGGTCTACCGAGATTTCGCCTACTATTCCCGGGCTAGTTTAGACAGGCCGCGTATGTTCATGTGCTTGGATCACGTCCAAAACGTCTTTTCAAATCCCGCTCTCGTGGCCTAGCTGTAGAACATGGCCCTCTGATTCGTCAAGGACAAGCACAGGGCCACCTTTGTCCCGTGGGCGCGTAAAAGGAACAAGTCTGGAGATGCAAGACTTGGATCGCGTGCATCGGTATGAGTGGTGGGGTTTGCACCTGGGCGCAGTCGGGACGGGATTCAGAAAGGCTTGCGCAATCACTCAAATTTTTTCTTGTATTGAATGTGACGCTTCAATAGTCGCAGCATTCTCTAGCTCCTACGATGGACGTGCATGTGTCCCCCGCGCCAAAAGAAAAAAAAAATTGCACAGCATGTAGAGCCCTCGTAGTCTTGCCTCGACGGGAGGCAACTGTCCAGGACGAGAGCGTCGCTGCGCAGAGCCCAATCGGGTCCAACCCAAGGTCCCAACAGGAAAGATCTGCCATCACAACGAGCGTATCCTAGTTGGGCTCCATTGGGCGAGAGCAGGCACAAGTCCAATCTCACAAGTGGAACCGGCTGCCGCAAAGGCTGACGTCGATGGGCCGGGCTGGCGTGGCTGTGGCTGTGGCAGGGTCCTGTGTTGTGTTAGTCGCAGGCTCGCAGCCAGTGTCTCGACATTTTGGTTGCCTGATTGGGACATGTTCACCGGGCAGCACAATAAGCAAGAAAGATATAAGAGGTCGGGGTTCGCTGTGAGCTCGTGCCCAGGTTATTTTGTTGTTTCTCATGCTGTATTTCAATTGACAATCACTCGAGCTCTCATCTTCCCTCGCAAACCTTTTTCCTTGGCATTTACCCCGAGCCACTTGCAACTACTTTACAATGTTTGGTATCGGCGACGACGACGATGGCGATTCGTGCCCCACGCACAACCTCACAGCGCGTAAGGCTACTCCGAGCGACAGCGACAACGTTGCGATACAAGACTGCAATGGCTGAACAGTTTCCTTCTCTCTACAGGTGCCAACAAGACCTTCCTCGCCGGTCTCACGTTTCAGGAATTCAACCGCATCCTTGCTGGTGCTTGCACAGCTCTGGCCTGTCTGGTCAGCTTCATCCACATGTGGCGGCATGCCACTCACCTGTCGGTGCCCCGTCAGCAGGTCAAGTAAGCAGCCCCCTTGCGACTCCCGCCCGCGACTGAGAGCTCGAGACGCGCCAAATCAGCCTTCAATAATGTAATCTCATTTTTTTGCTGACTTTTTCTTGCTTTTTCTTTCGGTATAGGGTTATGAGAGTCATCTCGCTGGTGCCCCTCTACGCCATCGTCAACCTCCTCTGCATCTGCTTCCCCCAGGCCCAGGTCTACCTCGACCCGATCCTCGAGCTCATCCAGGCACTATGCCTCGCCTCCTACTTTATGCTTCTTTGCGAATACATCTCGCCCCACAACGAGGGCCGTGATGGCTTCTTTTCGCAGATTGAGATCAAGGACAAAAAGGCCGAGGGTGGCATTGTCCAGGACGGTGTCAAATGGTTCGCTGTAAGTTTTCATCTCGATTCCCACGACAACTCGCAAACGCTAATGTTTTTTTTTTCGACAGCAACGCTCCTTCATGATCTTCCAGTACCCGCTCGTCTCCCTTGGGGTCGCCATCGCCACCATCATCACCCAGGTTGCCGGCGTCTACTGCCAGTTTGAGAGCAAGACCAACTTTGCCAAGCTTTGGCTCAGCATTGTCATCACCATCTCCTCCGGTATGGCCATTGCTGCTGTTCTGCTCGTCGCCATCCAGCTCAAGGTGCACATGCCCAACCTCAAGCCTATTCACAAGCTTGTCGCCATCAAGCTGGTTGTCGGTCTCGCTTTCCTCCAGCAGATTCTCTTCTGGATCCTGCAGAGCACCCACGTTCTCAAGGAGACGGATACCCTCATCTACGCCGATCTGCACTATGGTATCCCCTCGCTTCTTAGCTGCCTGGAAATGGTACCCATCGCTTTTGTTGTGCTCTGGGCCTATCCTGTCGGACCGTACAAGCTCGAGTCGCTGGTTGCCCGCGGCGCTGAGCGCGGTGAGAACCAGACCTGGGCCCCGACCTCCTACCAGGGAGGCTTCCTTGGTATCCGTGCGTTTTTCAGCATGATCAACCCCTTTGATGTGCTCAAGGCCACATTTGCCGCCTTCACCATCGCTGCTCGCGACTACTCGGCCTCCAAGTTTAACCGCAACAACAGTGGTGGCAAGACCTACGCCACTGGTCCCGGCTACCAGCAGCCCCCGACTCAGTACCCCCCCAACTACCAGAGCGGTCAGTCGCGGGGCCCCGTTGGTCTGGCCCGCGAAGCTTTCAACCAGTTCGGCCCCGGTCGCAACAACCGCGACGGCTACAGCAACGGTCATGGCCACTCCAATGGTCGTGGCTATGATCGTACCCGCGGCAACTCCTACCCCGAGCACCACGAGTCATACCCCATGAACCAGCGAAGATAAACATATCTGAGTTTTCGTTTAATTTTATACCTATATTGCATCCAGACTGAAAGCGTTGTTCTTGATTTTAAAGGGGTTTCTCTTTTGTAGCCATGGTAGACAGTAATACAGCCTTACGAGCTCACATCACTTTGCGCCTCCTCTCTCGCGTGTCAATAAAGTAATAGCCAGTTCATAATCGGCATTTTTATACACCAACGCAGCAGCTCGTCGCTGGATAACGATTACTGGAGAGGCGTAATTGGGAGCACAGGGCATTATAGTTGAGGTGCTGTGCTTCAGCGCTTAGGTCCAGACCCTATTCCACAGCTTGCACGAAGCCAGGACTCTAGTAAGTTGCTGAGCACCCGCGGTCCACGGGGCGTTCCACCTCGCCAACTGTGAGCAAAATGACAAAGATTCTCAAAGACGCAAAATCCATTCTGAGAAAATAGTGCTTTCCATGTGGGAACTTCGGGCAGCTTCCAGTCAAGAGTCGCCAATGTACGTGTCGACCTGGAACCACTGGCGAAGGCAACGTTGGGCGGTTGGCGCTGTGTAAATCAGCCTCAGCATCAAGCATGCCCGCACCGATTCATCTAGTGCGATTTGCAGGCGTTTTGCTCGACCCGGTGAGTATGATGGTAAGTTAGCTTTCGAAAAATTCCGTCAGCATCACGTGTATTTGGACTTGTATAAAATGCGCCCGTGAGACTGGTCGATTTCCGATTCGGCATCCTTGAGGGATGATCACTCGCCCGACTACGATGAGGTATTTTTGTCAGTACAATGGCAATGTGCAGGCGCGCGGTTGATGTCAACTGTAAAGGCAGAGCGCTGGAAATGCGTCCAAAACTGTGTTATATTTCTCTCATTCCGCACCATGGACCAGCTTGCTCACATTCGACTACTTTTTTTTTGTTTTTGCCAACCACAAAGATAGCATCAGTCAACTTCTCTGACGGCACAATTACAAGCATTGACTGAACTTTGTCTCCAAGGCCTCCCCTGCGCCGCGACATATAAACTGTCATGCGGTTCCCTCTCTGGTCGGCTTGGGCTGGCGCTGCTGGCGCATCAACTGTCCTCCAAATCAACGGCACAACGTACTACTCGCCCGACCTTCAGGTGGGATCTGTGAGATTCGGCAAGGCACCACCATCATCAGCTGTCGTGCTACCCGCCGTCTATCTCGAGAAGGCCGCGTCGGTTCTGGATGTTCAGAAAGCAGTTGCGGAGCTTCTGGAAGACGACGATGTCATCTCTGCACCGTTTTTTTCCACCATCATTCTTCCCGCCAAATTGCATGTATCGGATGCAGTGAAGCAATACTTTGAGTCCACGGGCGTCAGCACCTTCATCTATTCAGCGGAGAAGAAGCTGCCTCCAGGACCATACTTCCTTCATCCATCCGGTAGCTTGACACGAGTATACAGGGTTTATGTTGATACCAACATGGCCTTCACTCAAGGTGTTGTTGGGGACGGACATGGCGACTACTTGCCATCTGTCGTAGCAGCCGGAGACAGTGTCAATGCAGCCATCAGCATTCCCGTTCCGTCTCGTCACTACTATCCCAGACCCTGTGCAGACAGGCCTCTGTCTGGGCTACGCCTCGGCGTAAAGGATGTTTTCAATCTCAAAGGAATCAAGACTGGTGGTGGATCCCGTGCCTACTTTGCCTTGTATCCCTCTGCCGCAGAAACGGCACCATCTTTACAACGCCTCATTGACATGGGTGCTGTTGTGGTTGGAAAACTAAAGACGTCTCAATTCGCAATCGGAGAGATACCGACCGCGAATTACGTCGATCAGCTAGCTCCCTTCAATCCGAGAGGCGACGGGTACCAGAGCCCGTCGGCGTCGTCTTGCGGTCCTGGAGCAGCCATTGCTTCGTACGACTGGCTGGACCTGGCACTGGGCACCGACACGACTGGCTCTATCCGAGGGCCTTCGGCAGCAAATGGCGTCTTTGGCATGCGAATCACCAACGCGAGCTTACCTCTTGACGGTATTCTACCCATCTCTGCCGCGATGGACACCCCAGGGCTTATAGCTCGCGACGCGGAGCTACTTCAGACGGCATACAAAACCTGGTTCAAGGCAAAATCTCAGTACTCCTCATTTCCCAAGTCAATCATACTGCCTGATGAGGCCTGGTCTTTACTCGATGTGACAACTGCGCCCGCATATAATAAGTTCATTGCTGGCCTGTCGTCTCTGACGGGTGCCAAGGTTGAACGCATCAGCACCAACACATCATTCATCGAGAAAACCGGCAATCGGGAGGGGCTCGAGGCTTTCACAAGCGCCATTCAAGCGATTTTAATAATGGACCAATGGAAGAACCTAGGTCAGCCGTTCTTTTCAGATCACCAGAAACAATTTGGACGCAAGCCCTTCGTTGACCCTGTCCTCCGCCAGGGTCTCAGCATTGCACAAAAGCTTTCTTCCTCGGATTACATCGAAGCCCAACGCCGATTAAATATCTATAGAGAATGGTTCACGTCACAGTTGGTGCCAAGCTGTGAGAGCTCCATAGTCGCTTATCCGCTCAATCCTGGGTTGGTGTTGTACAGGGATGACTCGCTCCGAGGCACGACTGCTAGCGATTCTGTCAGATTGTCGGTCTATTCTACTGAACAAGCGGCTTTCGCCGGGGTCCCTGATTATGCGGTTCCCATTGGGGTGTACAAGCACAATTCAACAGTAAGCGGGGCGGAGGAAGCGCTGCCGATGAGTATGGGGATCATTGGAGGCGCTGGCTGCGATTACATGTTATTGGACATGGTTGTTAAGCTGGGAAAGGAGAACAAGGATTTCAGAACTAGCGTGAAGACTGGAAAAGTTTTTTGGTAAGTGATGTCTTGCAGTGTCACTTTTTGGACGGAAGTTACAGTCAGCTACCTCCTTTGGGTCACCGCTGTACTTGCACAGCAATAATCACCTTGCGCAACGTCAAGATATTGTTCAGAGATCTAAAAAATGCAACGGGGTTTCGTTTTGATTTTATCCGCTGTTGGATACATGGTATGCTCTTTTGCAGCAGCGTCTAAGCAAGGCTCTGGATGACGTGGAACTGCTTTCAATACGACCAACAACCAGATGACGGCCACAATCAAGAGCTAGATGCAGAAAACCCCAGCGAGTCTAAACAGTCATTGTTTGTCAAGCGCTTCCAAGTCCATTTGACTCTCGGACCAGACAGTTGAAAATGAATGATTCATCTAGAGCTCTTCTTTTACGTTTCTACTATAGTGCCGTAATGTCAGTGTTTTTCTGGAGCTCGAACACTGTTGATGCATTAGTCAAGACTATTTGGCCCTGTTTTTTATTTGTAGTGCTTGTCGCCTCATAATTCTTCAACCCTGTCAGCGGTGCGTAGAATGACTGTGAGCTTCACATTTTCTGTTCAATTGATGATTCAGATTCTGTGTTCTAGTCAGTAGCATTAAGTGAGATAGTTGCTCAGCATTCACCATTCGCGCCCTCTTCACATTTGAACTTAAAGACCGCTTGACAGTTGTATATTCATTTGGCTATATGTACTATTTCTGTAGGCTGTGTGGGAGTCTTGACACTTTTGCATGCTCGGTGAAGAGAAAGCCCGGCGCACCACAAATTTCGCAAAAAGGCTACCAATGTTTAAGGGCAGTTGGCAGTGGTGTAGTAAGCCTTGCCATCATCAAGAATAGCCTGGATGTCCTTGGCCTGGCCTTCGGCAATGCTCTTGGCCTTGGGGTCAGCCTTGGTGACAATGGTCTGGATGAGAGTTCCAGCAGCGGTGTTGATGGAGTTGATGTTGGTGCGAACAAGGGCACAGTTTCCGGTCGAGATGACGGTCGGGCGCTTGGCCTTGAGGTCATTGACGAGGGTCTTGGCATGGTTCTTGAAAGAGGTGACCTGGCTGTTGAGCGTGAAAGTGTCGGCAAGGCTCAGGACAGGCTGGCCAGCGAGGTTGCTGTTGCCGCTGTTGATGTCGTTGACGAGGGTGGTGGCAGCAGACTGCACAGGCGCGGTGTTGCCAGTAAAGGCATTGACAGCAGAGTCGAGAGCGTCAACGTCGTTCTGGACAGTGGTCAGAACGCCCTGGAAGTCTGAGAGGGCACGAGGAGCGACGTGGGCCAGAGCACCAGCGCTGAGGCAGGCAACGGCAATCTGAGCAGAGAACTTCATATTGAAAGTTGTGGACGTGGTGTAGATTGGAGTTGCTTAAGTGTGAGAATGTGTGAAAAGGTCTACTGGAATGGTTCAAGTCGAGTCTGTAAGAGAACATGCAGGGCTTTTATATCTGTTCATCTGTATAGGAGCCAAACGCAATGCGCAGTAAGAGCCTCCATTTCCATGTGCTCCCGAGGCTCGATAATATCTCATCAAGCCACAAACATACTACTAGGAATAAAAGAAACCATTACACTACGTGATCAATTGCTGACAGTACCCCGCATTCTGCTTCATGTCGAGGTGGTGGAATGGGTGACTTCGGAGCTGCTACGCTACTAGACTCGAGAAGCAGGCCCGACGCCACCGCGGTTCACGCTGCAGTGGAATGCGTTTTAGGGTCTGATTGGTCAATCATAAAACTTGAGTGTATAGATTGAAGCAGGAACTATAACTTTGCATGAGGGGTACCTGCGGAGGGGCACATAAACACACCATCTCATTCAAACTGCCGAATGAAACATCTGATCAGAGCGGCACAGTGATGTAAGATGCCTCGCTTCACAGGCCACATCAGATGCGCGCATTACTCCGTGCATGATACTCTCTATTACTTTCAGGGGCGTTCTGCCGCTCACATATACAGACACTCTACAGCAGACAATTGACGCACATGCTACGCAGTGTTGTGATGCTTGCTTTGTCGACGTACAATAATTCCAAGACAGGTTCCCTAAAAGGAAACGTTGTCATACAACACCCTGCGCAACACATCTTGTCTCACGGCCCCAAATGTTACGCGATCGTGCGAAAGCGGCGAATCCCAAAGAGGGAGGTAGGTAGCGCAGAGTAGTGCCGGCCGAGTTCAAATTAAACCTAGGATCTCGCAAGTGGGCATGCTCTCCCGCAGGCACGCGTCAGTTGCCCCAGAGAAAGGGCTGGAAGCAGTGACTCTCCCAGTCGCAAGTTGCTCAAGTGACTGTTCAGCAAACGACTTTCGGTGGTAACGGGGCCTTACGCTACAGCAGGATACATATTCCGCTCGTCGCGGTTTGTGTGAAACTCCTGATCCGAATGGCTGCCTGCGAACAAGGCAACCGCTCGCCGTCTGACCTATTCTGGAACCCCCACACCCTCTTGCTCTCGCCCCGTCTCCTCATGCTGGGCCAGTTTGTACCCCAGACTCTGACAGGTGGAAATGTGCCCGGGCGGCCGAACTCGATGGGTCTGCCCGTCCCCATGTAAGTTGGTGGCGTCGATAGTGAGCGCCACGTGGATCCAATGGGAGCAAATACCAATGTTGCCAATGCAGAAAACACACGAGCGGCAGGGGGGGAAGGGGATAGCGGGTGGCGAGCGGAGGTGGAGAGAGGTAGGATTCAAGCCCAATCTAGGCCCCGTGTTGAAATGAGAAGCTCGTCCCAGGCCAGCCATTCTCGGCGCAGTGGTGGGAACAAGGCCTGCAACCACACCAAGTTGATATTGGTGGGTGGCTCCGTATTTGGCTCGCGCATTAGGCTATTTTTACTTGGCAGAATTTGGCCCTAACGTTCAAGTTGGTCATTCGTGGCTTGAAACTCGCATTGAAGAAATTTTCAGCCCCATGAACTTTGGACGGTAATGTCATGGAAAGTCATGTTGGCTGAATAAGACCGTTCTCAATACGAATGTTGGCTATTCTGTACCGTTCAAATGCTTGTGACAGAGTGATAGTTCCTGGCACATTGTTATTTGGGCAATCAGGGTCTCTATCGGGGGAGCGGATCTGTCGCCATTGCTTTCAACCCGGACCCAGCTTACCCCGCGTGTGTTATTATTGTTCAGTCTGTGCTTTGTGGGCTTCACGGTTATGGCGGTGATGCGGAAACGGGTAGTATGGGTCATGTCGGTCATTGCCGAAACGGGATGGTATCGCCGGTGCTCAGCGCCGCCTCATTGGCGTAGCCTCTGCACTTCTGCCTCCTCTCCGTGGATGCAGCAGAGCTGTAAGGCTCTCACCACTGCACTTTCTACTGTGGCTTCTGACTAGGCTGGAATTCGTGGCTGCTCATTTCCTCTCTCCTGCGCAAAGGTGGCTCGTATCCGGCAGCAGGACTCATCTAAGTGTGCAGCCTGATTTGCTGAAGCCAGCCACTCCTTGTTGGCGAGGCGCTACTGAAAGACGGCCGCAGCAAACCAGCTTCGGCCTCGGTAGCTTGTGAGGCTCTAGCTTGCCCCAGCATCTCAAGTCTCACTGCCTAATAAAGCTCACTCGCTCCTGTTGGATTGTATCCCACCTACTCCTTCTCCATCCCATTCATTCGTTTAGACCCTCTGCCCTTCGTTAGGTCTCGTCTTTTGCACTACTTCAACTCAAAATGAGGTTCTCTACCACCATTGCTGTTGCCTCCATGGCAAGCGGCGCTGTTGCTGCACTGGTCGATGTCATCTCATCAGCCATCCAGCAGGCCGACCAAGACACCCTTGCTCTCAACGATGCTGTCGTGAAATTCAACGGTGAAATTCAGCCAGTCGTCGACGCAGCCAACAAGCTGATCAAGGACGTCACGGCCAGCAAGGCCCTCATTGACCAGACTGAGGGTGCTCCTCTTGACACTGACGGTGTCGTCGCCATCTCGGCGTATGCCACTCCCTTGAACGACGACTCCAAGACGCTTGTTCAGAACTTGAAGGCCCGCAAGTCAGTCGTTGAGCAGGGCAACTACTGTGGACTTGTTCAGCAGCAAAGTCAGACAATCTACGTTGCTTCCACTGCTCTGATTGACACGGTCACTGGCCGCGTTGATGACCAAAACAAGGAGATTGCTGGTCTGCTGGCCGACTTGATTCGACAGTCTCTGCAGGATGCCATTGACACCTACAAGGACTGCAAGGATGCCAACCCTACCACCTCTTCTTCTACCAGCAGCGTTACTTCGACCACTTCTTCTACTGGCACGACTTCGTCCACTGGCACCACCTCTTCCACGGGTACCACCTCTTCCACAGGTACCACCTCCTCCACTGGCACCACCTCTTCCACGGGTACCACCTCCTCCACTGGCACCACCTCTTCCACTGGCACCACCTCTTCCACTGGCACTACCTCGTCCACTACTGCCACTGGTACCATCACCACCGGTACTTCCACCACCGGCGTGACCACCAGCTCTGGCTGGAACAACGGCACTACTACTACGGCCCCTGGCGGTGGTACCACCGTCACCACCATTTGCACAACTCCCTCGCCCACTACTACCAGCGGCAGCGGCTGCAAGACTTGCCCCGGCGGTGGCAACGGCAACGGTGGTAACGGCGGCTCTGGCAACGGCGGTTCTGGCAACGGTGGCTCTGGTAGCGGCGGCAATGCTCCTCCCGTTGTTACCAACGGCGGCAACCTCATGGCTCCTGCTGGTGCTCTGGCTCTCGCCATTGCTGCTCTTGTCCTGTAAACGGTCCGTCTTTACGCTCATGTCTAGTACGATCCTTCAGTTTGGTCTCTTTGGCAAATGCCCCTCTTACGAGCAAAATGTACGATCTAGTATTATCTTTACCTTCTAATATATAGTCTTTATTCACTTGCTCCGATGTAGCGATTTCAAATCTCGTCCCATATCGTCTGTCAGATTACTCCATCCTTGATTATGCCATCGTGTGTCACCTTCTAAACTCATGCTTAGATACGCGGCGCCTCGCTGAGTTTGACGCACATCTTGCCATCATCCTAGCATCGCGGGCAGGTTGCAGTCTTCCCAGACTTGTCTTGTTTTTAGGAACCCATTGCGAACTAGTTTCCACGACCATCCTGTCTTGCCCAGATCCATTATTGCCCACCCGTGCCCCCGTAACTAGCGGCCGCCGGGCTGGGGAAAGCTGAGCCTGATTGAATAACTGGGCCAGAACCGTACGAGAACGCCTCCGCTCGCCCACAACCGATGCCGCTGCAGTGAACGCTGCCAATCACTGTTGCGAACCGCTGTGGAGATTCTATAGCAGAATGCGGAGTATGCAACAGGGGCTTTCAGGTCCCAATGTCACTCTTGCAGCTGTCTGACCTGGTTAGAGCTGACCGGGCCGCCACACAATTGTTCCCCCGCAGCTGCGCTCCCTAGCGGGCATGAATGAATGGAATGGAAATGGCCCTCGCTCGTATGGGCGCAGCGTACCAGCTGTCCAAGACAATGCGCCCGTGATCAATCTCGAGTCGGTGCACGGTCACACCACGCGGGGTGCTCTGTTCAGCGACACGTATTTCAAGTTGGAGGTTTCATCTTTGGTTTTCAGTGTGCATCTTGAGATAGCAAACATCTGCCCGCAATGGCTCTCCTTCGCTCCTTGGGCCTTGTTGCCCTAGCTTCTCAATGTGCGTTTCTAGCGCAGGCCCAGCAGCTAAGCAGGCACGCGACGCTCCAGAGGTCACTGGAGGCAGGCACCTGGGCTTTGGAGACTAGGGACATGTTTGAGATTAAAACTTGTGATTCCTGCCAGGTCAGTCGTCTATTGAACAAAGTCTCACGCGGTTTGTTGACCGTTCTGCCAGAATCTCATCACTGTCATCAAAGGACTGGTGCAGGACAGCGACGAGCCACTTGTCTCGGTCGGGAAAACATTGTGTTTGGCGAGCACTGTAAGATTTCAACCTGTTGACTCATTTTGTCATTCTGATTGTGCCACAGTCCTACGACGATGAATTTTGTGCTGGTACCGTTGAGCGCGAGGTGCCCGCGCTGGCTGAGCTGGCGCGGAACATAGAGCCCAATTCCACGGCTGCTATTCAATTCTGCATCACATTTCTCGGAGTCTGCGACTACCCCAAGGTCCAAGAATGGGCGGTCTCGTTCCCATCGAAGCCATATTGCGATGCACAGGCACCTGCGCCCAGCAACAAGAAGCCTCTGAAAGTCGTCCATTACAGTGACATTCACGTCGATCCACTCTACGTGACGGGCTCGAGCACTGAGTGCAAAAAGGCAATCTGCTGCAGGTGCGTACCAGTACTTTGCTTGTTCAAATTCTCCTTGAAGGAGATGATTAACATCAACCAAACAGGCCATTCACCAAAGATGACGAGCCGGGCCGTGCAAAGTCCCCTGCTGGACCCTACGGCGACCACAATTGCGGTGTGCCTGAGTCGCTCGAGCTGAGCATGTACAAAGCCATTGAGAAAATGTTTCCGGATCAAGCCTTTACCATTTTCACTGGCGACATTGTCGACCATATGATTTCTAACACCAGCAAGCCGTACAACCTCAACGAGAGTAAGCCGATGAAGGGGAAAAAAGACGCCTGAAACCTCTGTACTAACGCCGCTGCAGTTGACGACGCCTACAACAAGATGAACGACAGCTTCAAGCTCGTGTACGGCACCATCGGCAATCACGAAGTGCATCCCGTCAACATCTTTGAGCCCAAGTCGATTGGCAACGCAACTCAATGGGTATACGATGCTATAGCAAAGAAATGGGCGTCTTGGATCGGAGACGCGGCCAAGCAGGAATTTTTGGACATTGGCGCCTACTCTACCAAGTACCCCAACGGCAACTTGCGCGTCATCTCCCTAAACACCAACATGTATTATCGTTTCAACTTTGCCGTGTATCAGCAAGAGATGCTGCAGGACCCCAATGGTCAGCTGGCATGGCTGGTCAAGGAGCTTGACAAGGCGGAAAAGACCGGTGAAAATGTGTACATCATCGGCCACATGCCCATGGGCACCTCTGATGCCCTGAACGACTACGCCAACTACTTTGACCAAGTCGTTCAACGGTACTCGACAACGATTCGCGGCCTATTCTTTGGCCACACCCACGACGACCACTTCGAAGTCAGCTACTCGGACTACTCGAAGCGCGACTCGTCACACGCCACGGCCATGTCCTACATCTGCCCATCTCTCGTGCCGACCTCTGGCATGCCCGCTTTCCGCGTGTACGACGTCGACCCCGAGACATTTGCCATTCTCGATGCCGTCACCTACATGGCCGACATGGACGACCCCGAGTTCCAAAAGTCCGGACCCGTGTGGAAAAAGTACTACTCTGCCAAGGAAACGTACGGTACGCTGCTCTCTGTTGCAGCCGAGGCCGAGCTGACGCCGTCCTTCTGGCACAATGTCACCTCGGCATTTGAGCGCAACACGACCCTGTTTGACGAGTACGTGTCGCGCAAGAGTCGCGGCTGGATCAAGAAGACGTGCGACGGGGACTGCAAGGATCGGGAAATCTGCCAGCTGCGCGCCGGTCGCAGCCAGGACAACTGCCACAAGATCAAGCCCGGCGCGACCTTCAGCAAGAGAGACGCTGGATTGGAGCGACCGAGGCGTGCGCAGTGCGACAACCCCGTCATGCCGGACATGCTGCGCCTGCTCGCCTCGCGACAGGATTTGCTAGAGGATCTTCAAGCAAAGTTTATTGCCAGAGGCGCAGTCATCAAGCCCTGGAAGCAAGAAGAGTCCCCGGCTTATACACGTTCATCAAGTCGACCGCTTCCTCGGAGCGCGGATGTAGAGTGCGTGAAGCGTGGCTCCACCACTTCGGGCAGCGAAAGCGGCACTGCTACTTCGCCTACGGCAACAACGGCGCCCAAGTCATCAGCTTTGGCGGTGCGGCTTCCACGGGCTCTTTTAATCTTTACTCCACTGGTTCTCGGCCTGGTGCTGTGGTAAAGGACAATAGGCTACGCCACAGAGTTGACAGCGGGACTCAGAAGAAGAGGCTTGTTCAAGTAGATGTATCATATTTATGAACTAATAAAATGCAGGTAATCCATATGTTGTATTTACATCGAAGGCGGGTACAGCTGTGCACCTGCTGAGGCAGACCACCTCTTGGAGTACGTTTGGTTATAGCCAGAGTATCGGCCCAAGCTGGGAGGCAAATCGCCCACGGCGGTACCCCAGCTACTCTCGTTCTTGCCTAGCGTGAGGACAAGCTCCTTGCCCTCTGTGAAGAAGGAGTGGTCAATCCAGTTCTTGGTGTAGGGTTTGCCGTTGAGCGTGGCGCTCTGAATGTAGATGTCGTTGTACGAGGCGTCAAAGTTGACATTGCGAATCTTGGCCGTCTTTCCCGTGATGGGGTGCTTGATGGAGACGCTGCGGAAATACGGAGGCGTGATGAGGTAGACGTCTTGTCCGGGGTTGGGGAACAGGCCCATCATGCTAAAGGCGACAAAGGAGCCCATGGCGCCGCTGTCGTCGTTTCCGGGAAGACCGGGAGGCGTCGGCTGGAAGAACCGGGGAATGTAAAAGTGGCTACGCTTGGCGGAAAGGGCAGGGCGGCCGGCATAGTGATACTGGAAGACGGTCAGGAAGGCAGGCTCATTTCCGATATACGTGATACCCTGGTCGTGTAGATAGTCCAGTCGCCGGCAAAAGGCATCGGGGCCACCATAGAGAGTGACAAGGAGGGCTTGGTCGTGCGGAACAAAGCTAGAATAGGGGTTAGTTTTGTTTTCTTGATGGAGCTGGTTCTTTACTCACAATCCGTATTCCCAGATGCTGCTCTCAAAGGTTTCCGGGCCACTGTTTTGGAGCGAGCATACGCTCTTGCTGTCCAGGTTGCTGCACTTGAGCGGATCCTGGTATCCCCAGGTCTGATTGAGGTACTTGGGCTGAAAGAAGCCAGAGAAGCCGGTATCAGTACCGTTTTCGAAGGACGACTTTTGGTCCGCGCGGTACAAATTCTCCCAGTTACGGCTAGATGAGATGTACTTTTGCTGCTCATCCTTCTTGCCCATGCGGCCGGCCATCTGCGAAATGGCAAAGTCGTTGTAAGCATACTCGAGCGTGCGGCTGAGGCTGCGGGTGAGAGTACCGAAGCCCTTGTAGTCAAAGTCCTGTACAGGGATGTAGCCGAGCTCTTTCCAGGAATCAATTCCGCCCCGTCCGTGGCAGCACCAGTCAAATGGCTCGACTTCGGCATCCTTCTTCACAGCCTCGTAGCCCTTGGCCCAATCGATGCCGCCTTCGAGGCCCTTGAGATATGCATCGGCCAAGACATTGTCGGCATTTGAACCACCTTGGGTGTATCCACGGCTGAGACTCATCCGGCAGTCGGGCAGCCAACCATCGTTTTCGTACGTGGAAATAAGCGAACGAATCATCTGCGACACGGCAGAGGGATCGAGAATGGTGAGGAATGGCAGCTGAGAGCGGAACAGATCCCAGATGCAGTAAAACGAGTCAAAGTAAGGCTCGCCATCGTTCCACAGAGGATTCTCGCCGGTGTAGTTCTGAGGGTTGACCATGGTGCGGTAGATGCCAGAGTAAAAGTTCTTGACAAAGGACTCGTCGACGCCCTCGGTCTCGACCTTGATGTTGATCAACTTGGACTTCCATGCATCTCTAGCTTCTCGCGAATGCTTGTTGAAGTCGAAACCGGGTATTTCCTTCTCCGCGTTGGAGCAGGCCTGGTCCTCGCTGATGAGACTAACACCCACACGCGCATAGACGGGTGTGTGATTGTCGGCAAAGCGGACAAAGGCACCGCCGGGCAGGGGGTAGCCGTTGATTGAACGCGAAATCTTGAGGTCGTGGACTTTGGTGCTCGCGCGGCTATCGACAAAGATGCCCGAGTCGGCAATCTTGGGACCTTTGAAGTCGGTGCAAAAGTAGGCCTTGTACATGCCCTGAGAGAAACTGGCAACAAAGACGGCGTTGCCCTTGATGCGGCCCGTCTGAGGATCTACCGAAATGGTGCCATTGTCCTGGCGCGAGTTGGACAAGTCGCTCAGATCCTGCAGAATGAGAGGCTTGCCGCCATCCTGGGCGCCGTTAAAGGTAAACTTGAAAAGCGCAGCGTGATGGGTGGCCGTCATCTCCACCTTGGGGCCGCTATCGAGCGTGATGCCAAAGTAGCCAGGCTTGGCGACGACACTGTCGTTCTTGAACGTGCCATGCTTTGCGCGCGTCTTCTTGGGGAAGTCGCACAGGTCAACATCGTCATTCTTGCAAGAGGTGTACGGAAACAGTGGAAAGTTGCCCAGTGAGGGAGAGCCTCCGGTGCCCGAGTCGTGCAGCACGCTGAAGCCCGTGACTGGTGAGCCGTCGAGGGTGAAGCCGCCCTGGTTGCTGCCGCTGTCGGTGTCGGCGACAGCCTTGGCCATGCCGTAGGGCACCGTGGCGCCAGGGAAGACGTTGCCACCATTGCTGGAGCCAATCAGCTGGTCGACATAGTCGATGGGGTCATAGTGGACATCGCGAGATGTGGCGGCCGCTCGCGCGACTACTGGCAAAGACAGGGCCAGGAACTTGAGTACAGGCGCCATTACTTCAACGGAGCAGCGTCTTGCAAGTCAGGGATACAAGTACGGTCCTGAGGAGGCAGACAGCATAAGCACGGGGATGCGCCGGTTCATATACGCACTGGAAGAACCGGCCATTGCGTCGATGTAATGCTAGTATGCACGAGTGCAGCTAGTAGTACAAGAATGCCTCTCTACAAGCAGTCTTGCACTGTCTCATCGACAGCGGCAGATTGGCGTGCCACTACGCGCATTTAGCAGCGTTGCACTACGCATCCTTCCGTCGATCATGATACCTCCCACGCGACGTAGGAATACCACCCCGATGGTGAAGATGGTGCCGTCGCTCCCATCACGTGGAATTTCTATCCATGGTCACGGTACCAGCCTGTGTCTGCTTGGAGACGGCGGGCAGATCTGCCGAGATATTTTCAGCGTCAATTCGAGGTCGTAATCTTCTGTTCGATGAGTTCGTAGAGAGAAAGTCCCTGGCGAACTCGGGCTGATTGAAATTGAGCGCGTCGCGCGCGACCTCATTTCCGAGTCATCCAACGCCAGCCACGGCACCTCGCTCTTTCGGGGGCAGCTCCCGCTGCTAATCAGGGGCGACGATCCTGGAACGGATAGGAACAGGGAGGGGCTCGCTCCGGATTTTCTTTGGTCGCTCCGCACTCCCACCAAGGCCAACTGGCGGAGGCCGGCAAGCAGCCCACTAGCAACGTAGGTCATGAGGGCGCGCAAACCTTCAAATGACCATTTAGTAGCACCACCAGGCCATTTAGTCCTGCTTCTAAAAGGAGAAGGAGGGTTCCCAGTGGGTTTTATTCCAAGTTGTGATTCTGTATTACTTAATCGTCGTGGCTTATCAGCTGTTGCCAATTATCGCAGCCCATCGTAGCACTACATGCGGAGTTGGGGCATTCGGCAGATACTCTTCCGTTCTTCTAGCTCAGCAGTGGCAATACTCAAGCGCGCAAAAAAATCACAAATCTCGCTGCACTGCCAAGCTTTCGAATATTGCGATGTCCTGGTCAAATACCCTATAAATACACATCAGCTATTACGTGTGTTGACATGTAATGTGTAGGGTAGTCTCAGGGTTGCGAATCTCTCTCGTGACAAGCCTGACTTCCCACGGAAAAATGCTGTATGCCTCTACCAAATTACTCTCGGCCAACGGGTTTAACACACAACAATTCCTTGTGCTGCTTGGCGCATCTCGGGTGGCTGCAGTCCTTCACCAAGCCTCCTCTTGGCACGGGAAAGGGAGGGGCGATGAGGCTAGCTGTAGTGAAACAAGGTAGAGGCATCTTGATAACCTCTTCTCTTGGTCGGGGTCCGACTGCCCATATCGCCATACCTAGGACCGCCGAGCAGGCAAGAATAACTATGTAGCTGGTGACGGGCGATGTCGCGAAAGCGCGGAGACAGGATTTCCGTTGAGAGAATTGCGGACTGAACGCTCCACTTCGCCCCAGGCAAGTCACCAAACCCAGCAGCTGGTTGATGCTAACTTGCCAGTAACTAGAGATCAGTAGTCTGCTGTGGGGGAGGGGCCAAGTGTGTCCTGGTCCCCCGCATTCGTTCTCCATCTCGCAGTCATTCATAATGCTTCTCCACGCAGAGCAGTCACGCACAGCTCAATTCCCGACTTCGCCAGCCGATGAGGGCTTGCGTCGTCATCGAAACACGGAATTTAGAAGCGCCACTTTCTCGAATGTCCGGCGTAGCTTGCCAAACCAACCAATGCAAAGGCCGACTCGCAGCCCCCCTCTTGCCCAGTGCGCAAGCCACATTTGGGGTACACAAAAAGATGAGATTAATCCATCTCCGATGACCGGGGAAAACAGCCCAGAGGAAGAGCCTCGGCCGAGAACGACCGATATTGCATCGTTATTGGTCTAGAGACCCTGTCCTGGCCTGGTAATACGCACATCGCACTCCACATATGTAGCCAGCTTTGCGGCCGGTAATGCCAGTTATAGTGTTAGCTTTTACTCCAGAAACACCAGGGCGGTTCACCCACCAGGGCCACCACTCCCCCGCAAATGGTTCAGTCTGAGGCTGTTTGAACATTCCCCCAACTGCCTCCACCTCCCTGCGCCCACCGGCCCCCTTTGTACCGTCAAAGAGGTGCGGGCGGTCAGCGCCGACCACTCTCAAAGAATCCGGGAGTAGACAGAGCCACAGAGCCACAGAGCCTCCAACCAGACACACACTCTTCCGTGACCTAGTGGATCAGAGCCTCCGGCCCGCGAATCAATAGAGCTGGCCTCGAACCGGCAACTATTTGCCGCGATTTCGGTTTGCCAACGGTCGTTGGACGCTCCAGCGCTCGGGTGCGGACGAAAACAAGTCTCCGAGAATGGAATAGCATGAGCTAAACGAGTATATATGCAGGATTTCCCTTCAAAAGAACCTAATATTTATGTTTGTTTCACAGCCGTGTCTTTCGGACCTTGTCTCAGTCACACCTCGCAGACAACCGGCCAGCAAACAATGTCTTCCCCCGACCTTACTCGTCTCCACACCCATGACTGTGAGTGCTGTGCTGTGGTCTCCCCGGTTGGTGGTACCTGTACTGACATTTGTGTGCCTCGCAGTAGAGCTTGGTGTTACCGATGCGATCCAGAGACACGTCTCCCGCCATGTCATCCCGCCGAAACCCGTGTCGCAGCGTCGTCTCGACTTTGAGCGCGCGCGCCCTCGATGGGTCCGCGAGTGCCTGGCCGAGGCTACAGGCGTCTTCTTCTACGTCTTCCCCGGCATCGCCGCCGTGGCCAGCTTCACTTTGAATCTCTCGAGCCCGGTCGGCGTGGCGGCTTTCGGTAGCCTCTTTCAGATTGGTTGGGCCTTTGGCTTCGGCATTGCGTTTGCCATCATTTGCTGCGCGCCTACGTCTGGTGGACACTTTAACCCATGCATTACTATTGCCTTTTGGTTCTGGCAGGGCTTTCCTCTGAAAAAGGTACCGCAGTATATCATCAGTCAGATATTCGGCGCCTTTATGGCAGGATTGCTGGTCATGGGCATGTACTGGCCGGAAATTCAGGAAATGAAAGCAGAGCTCATCGCCGCAGGAAAGCCATTGGTTGCCAATGGCGCTCCTGCTAGTATCCTGTGTTCTTTCCCCAACCCTAACCAAACGAATCACGGCTTCCTGTTCATGACCGAATTCTTCGTTGATGCGTTTCTCGCTCTCGTCATTTGGGCCTGCATCGACCCGACCAACCCCTTCATTTCACCAGCAAGCGCCCCATTTGTTATTGGCTGTGCCTATGCAACCATGGTATGGGGGTTTGCAGATATCGCTATCAGCACAAACATGGCTCGTGACTTGGGCACGCGCATAGTCGCCGCGATTTTCTTTGGGAAAGAGGCGTTTACATACATGACTTACTCGCCAATCAGTATCCTAGTCAGCATCCCTGCGACTCTTGTGGCGACTGGGTACTATGAGTTTTTGATGCGCGACAGTTTGCTCAGGATTCACAAGGGCCACGCCGAGTTTGAGTCGGGCAATGAGGGGCTCATGCGCCACCTGAGTAGGACAACGGGAGCACCGGTGGATGACAGCGATGCTTCAAAGCATCTGGAACACGACAGCAAGCATTAAGTGCAGTCTTGCAGCGAGGTTGCTGACGAATACACCCGGGTTGAATAAGACGGAGCTTTTTCAATGCTAGGGCTGACTTGTTCTCCGTGATAGTTTTGGTCATCTAACTGGGTTACCCTCAGCGCCGGTAATCCAGATAGCCATCAGTAGCGCAGTAGCGTCATCGAACAAATGCTACAATTTAATCCAAGCCTGGGTTTTTACCAATCCACTTTCTGCGGTATTGACTTTGTCAAGACATGGTGCAGTTCTGGATGGTCTCGGCTGACCATAGTTCGTTTCTTTTGAGGTTGAGCGTCTGCACGACTGGAACGATCAAGTCACAACCGAGTCGCATGACAGCATATACGGCTCATACATTGCTAGCCACATGATTGAAGCCAACAACACTCCTTAGTACGACGGTAATGTATCGAATGCTTGTTAGTCTCAGTGGTGGCAATGCCTGTTCGACAAGAAGAGCAATTGATATGTAATGTGTCGCAAAACACGAGTTTCACTAACGATCTATCGTCTATACCACATGCGAGTGATTCTGGTTCGCCGCATCTTGGATTGCAGTAGAAACACGCCCTGCAACAGTGCTTCGGCTGTTGGCGGACAACCAGGAACATAGATATCCACTGGCAAGATCCGGTCAACACCTCTTACGACAGAGTAGCTGTAGTGGTAGTATCCACCGCCATTGGCACAGCTACCCATGCTGATAACCCACTTGGGGTCAGGCATCTGGTCGTAACATTGCCTTACTGCCGGTGCCATCTTGTTAGTGACGGTACCCGCAACGATCATGACATCTGCTTGTCGTGGAGAAGCTCGAAAAATGATGCCGAGTCGATCTTGATCATATCGTGGCATGGAGACATGCATCATCTCGATGCCGCAGCACGCGAGAGCAAACGTGAGGGGCCACAGCGACGATTGACGTCCCCAGTTTACCAACGAGTCGAGTGTTGTCCTGGAAGGATCAGCAGATATGCGAGTTGAAGTAGATGTCACGAAACGTACAAAGCATATTCAGCGGGCGATGAAACTTCTTTTTCTGTCTTTGTGATTTCGGTGGCTTTATTTGACGCGGTCGTTAATCCTCGCGTAGACGCAATACTCATGTCCGACTGTGTTATCGTAGTCTCGTGTCGTATAAGCAAAGCTCGGGAGGACACTCCGAGCCGTGGTCCTAAAAAGTATATGGCTTTGTCGCAGAAGCAATTTTTATCCTTGTCAATGATCCGTCGTCTTCGTCCTAGTTTTAATAACTGTAATGTACTCACCTGTCGCGGCTCTGTGTGCAAAGCCATGTCTTGTTAGGATGGGTGCCATGTGAGAGGTATATTTATGCCACCACATAGCATCTGAAAAAAAAAAAAACTCAGAAGCAATCAAAAACTCTTTGTTCGATACGATGAGTTTTGTAATACCAAGTCACTGAAGAGTAGGGCGTTTTTAAACAAGTGCGCCCCATCCTTGGTAGAGTAGAATGAGCCTTTCGGAAATAACCCGCCAGGCTGACAATTTAGCTGCCGGAACTTGGCGGACATTACCCACCAACTTCCACCAAACAAGCACCAACCTCATTGACAAACATGCCAAAAACCAGTACTGATCGCATTATCGAGGGAAAATTCCTCTGCATGGTTTGCGGCAAGATATTTTCGCGCCAACATCATCTTACTCGGCATACTGCGACCCGTGAGTGCCAACTAGCATGCACTTTGCTTGCCAACACCTAATGGAGCTGCCAGACAATCGAGGCCGGCGACACTGCTGCTGGCACTGCCCCAAAACATTCGCGAGAAGGTATTTCGCATTGTCTCGTACGATTTTATCATTATTTCCTCGTTCTGAAGCAGTTTGAACAAAGCGACATCCGCCGCAAGCACGCCAAAACGTGTCCGCAACGAGATGTCGACAACGACCCGCCAAAGCTCACGCGTGGGCCACGACCCAGAGCATGTAAAGCCTGCCACCAGAGCAAGTCGGCGTGCAACAAGCGTCAACCCTGCGACCGATGCCAGTCTCACCAGATAGAATGCAGCTACCGCCAACCCTTGCCAGCTGGGGCGACGACGGCCGCTCCGCACCGTGGCATGCAATTTCTGCTACGGCTCACGAACCCCGCCGCCAGCACCATGTTGGAATCATTCGAAAATGACGACGTGGATCCTGACATTGATGGCGCTGCCGCTGTGGCCACCATCGGCTGGGGACAGGCTGTCGCGCAGGAAGACGACATCTTGCTCTGGAGCCTCAGCTCTGTGCTTGACCTGCACGAGTTGGGGTTGGCATCCTCACACGACTTTGGCATCGCCGGCCCACCTGCGAGCATGGCAGATCTGGCCCCCATATTCGCGCCGTCTGCGTTTGAAACGCTTGAAGAAAAGATCAAGTCGAGCATTCGCCAGCTCAGCTCTCTACACGGCCAGCTCATTGCCCACAATTCCTCCTACCACGACGAATTCGATGAAGATCTTGTGAAATCGGCCCTTTCGGCGAGGACTGTCATCATGTTCTCTGTTGCCTACTTTCAGCAATCCCATAGATATATATCATTGGTGCATCGACCATCATTTGGCTCACACGACACTTCAGTGACACTGTTGCTAGCAGTTGCGTTTGCAGGCTCTACACGGTCGCTACCGAGTGAAAAGGTCTTGTGCGTTCGCAATCTGGCACGGCTTTTGGAAGAGTTCGTTTTCCGGCATTTGGAACATCTTGCTGTCAATGTCCATTCGAGTAATCGGTCCAGGGAGCTGCTCGAGACTCTAGAAGCTGCTATTCTCATGTATCAGATACAGTTTATGTCCAGCACAGCAATGGCCCTCCAGAGAATGAGAGCCGCCCGACTCCCAGTCTTAGTATCAGCTGTTCGAAAATTGGGGCTGTTTGCGACCACACACAAAGCTGGGACAGATTATCTTCAGTTTGTCGAGACGGAAAGCTGCATTAGGTATACTCTTTGACTCGCTCATGCTGGCAAATGACTGATGGATGGCAATTTAGAATCGCATACTGGACGGCCGTGGCTGACTGGAACCAGACGAACATGCTGTATATGCCGCCGCAGGTTTCGGTGGCGGAGATGACGGGTAACATGCCATGCTCACTCGATATTTGGAATACCAGAGATGCTGCCGATTTCTTCACGCTTCTTGAGCTACAGGACATCCCTTCTCACAAGTACTCGGTCCGTTATTGTATCCAAAGCTTGATGCAGGAAGCGAGTTTGCCCGCCGACTTCTCTCTCACTGGCAGACACCTTTCCATATCGGATCTAATGATTGTGATCTTGGGTAAGAGATGAGACAGTCACCCACGACATATCTAAGGACTCAAGTATTGACAAAATGGCAGGGCTGAGTAGTGTCGTGATAAGTGCAGACATGTCCCTGACCATCGGCCAGATTGCTCCTACATTACTCATCGCTGTAGAGCGGTGGCAAAACCTTTGGAGAGAAAGCCTGCGTGATTTGAGCGCCGACGCAATTAAAAAAAGCGGCATTGAGAGATATAGTAATGAGTATGCCTGGCACATACAAAGAGTTATCGAGGTAGTCGCTTCAAGTGAGCCCAGGCCGCCATACTTGCGCAGCATGGGGCACGATACTGTGGCGAAGTTTCACGAATTTCTTGTTCAATATTGTATCAATTCTGTTAGCTAACTCACTTCCTGTCGAATCGGGCAAGTGTATACGCTCTCGGCGCTGCGTAGATTACGCAGCTCGATGAGTCGCTCAGTGACAGCACTGTGCCCGTTGGAAGGCTTCGAAGCGCACCGCTTTGCACACTCTTGGACACATCCAAGACAAGTGCTGGAAGAGTTGAGATTTAGGTCAGCGTCACTTTATGTGAAACTGGTACGAGTCGCGCTTTACCGAGTTACGAGTAAACAGGCTCTTACAGCCTCTACACACGCGCAGCTTGATGACCTCAACATGCGGACGCTTAGTGCCGATCGGTCTAGGCATGCGCGAGCGACCGTGTCCATGCTGATACAATGGACGGAAACTGCGGCTGTGCATAATGGTGCTGAAAAGACAAGCCGCTGGAGTAAAAGTGGTGGCCTAGTTATTTACATTGTCTATCTTGCTATTATTTTGCTTCATCTTGTTTTTTCTTATTTACCCTTTTTCCCCTAAACCTTTATCTGTATGTAACAACTAACAGCCTGGCGACCGACAGCTCTTCTCTGTAAGGAAACTTCCTTCTTTAGAACCATGTGCCTCTATTGCACTGTTGACTGCCCTCCACATGTGCATCTTGGCATGGCCGACTTGGTAATAAGACTCCTGCTGGCACCGCGACGCCGCGGCACCGGCAACCATCATATCTCGCACCGGCAACCATCATATCTCAACAGGCTGTCATGTGGCGCGGACAAGTACATCGGAAATGCAGAAGCGGCCAACAACATCGGCTTTGCGGAAAATGCTGAAGCGGAAGCATGTTTCTCGGATTATTCATGGCCGTTATCCCTGCATTGTTTTCCGGGGCCGGCTATGCACCGAACATGCGCGGACTTGATGCATCGGGTTCGGGCCAGCATGTTGCACTGCACCGACCAACTGCCCGCCCGATGCATGCGACGTCTCACCCGCATAACAGCCCTGTTTCCCAGTTGCGAGGTTTCCTGGAAGGGCTGTTATTATCGGCACGGTAAACGGACTTTTTAGAAGAGGCGTCGATGCGAATCTATTACTAAAACAAGAGCGAGGAAAAGTCCGATGTAGCCCACTAAGCCGACCTTAGCGTCGGGGTCGCGGGCAAGCAATTAGAGCGTTACTGATTCGCTAGCATACGCAATGGAAATTTGGGCTTGGGGCTTGCCAGAGACGCAGGCCACTTGAAACGCAACGCGGAGCATCTCTCTCAGCCGGTTCGTCATCAGCGTCGTGTGCACCTTCACGTGCGAGCGCCACTGGATGTGTGCACATTGACGAAGTCCAAGGCTACATAAAAATCTGTTTATTCGCCATCATAAAAGAACTAGTTAATTGCAAGGGGTGAGAACCAAGCTTGGCAGTTAACTATAACAGTTGCTAGTATTTCCAGCACGGGCTAATCTACTAACAATTCTTGTCTACTTGTTTTACCAGCATATGATAGTACTGAGATAGCAGTACGCGTCTCGGATCATGCCCCACGTTGGTAGGCGATGGCCTCGCAGCCTGATGATCCATAGCATATGTATTGTTGCTTTGCTTGCGCCCGGCACAAGCGGAAGCGGACACCGAGGATCCGAGATTTGCGGAGTTGGGGAAACCGAAGGAGGACGTCTAGACGTTTGCCGTGGACAGCTCCGCCTTGGACGGGAGAGAGGCCACAAGCAGCTGACATCTCATCGACTGTTCCAGGTGAAGCACGTACAAGTGCCCAATCACGTCCATAAAGCCTGTGGGCACAATGCCCAACTAGACGACACTACATAGCGCTGGTTTGCCAACTTCCCCGGTTCGAAAGCTAAGCCGTTGCCCACTGTCGCGGCGCCGCCCCTTGTTAGCCCATGATGGCCGAATGACGCTATGGACCCAGCCAAGTTATCTGCGGTCGCTCGGGTACGGCCTCGGTAGGTTTCCCCGCCCCCTGCAAAGAATGTGTGGCAGACTCGCAGTAGGGCCGGCCTCCCTTAGTTAGTGCCAGGCGTTCGCTCGGCCCTCCAAACCGGCTTTATATAACTATACAGATGGCGCAGACCATGTCGTGGGCACTTTTTGTCCGCTTTTCTCTCGGCATTCCCGTCCTTCCCGGCAAGATACAGAGACAATAATCGAATCGAACGGGACAAACACAGACCATGGCGGTACTATCTGTGATTTCCATTCCGGCGCTGCTGGTGTCGCTGGCTGTGGCTTTTGTCCTCCTGCGACTCATCGAGTACATACGATTCCGAAGCTCGGCCGCCCGGCTCGGCTGCAAGCCCGCCGTCTGGGGCTTTGGCGGCGACTGGGCCGGCTTGAGCTTGATGAGAAAGGGCCTCAAGGCGCAGCGCGAGAAAAACGTGCCCATATGGATCAGGCAGGAATTTGCGCGGCTGTCGGCGCGAGAGGGCCGCCAGGTCGGCACCTTTCAAATGAGCGCGCCGCTGTTCCGCAACGTGCTCTTTACATGCGAGCCCGAAAACATCAAGACGATTCTCGCGACGAGCTTCAAAGACTTTAGCCTAGGCGAGAACCGCATTGGAAATTTTAAGCCGCTCCTCGGCGACGGTATAGTATGTTTTTTAAACACGACCGAGGGGGGAAGTTGCTCTGCGATGGAATGATGATGTGGACTAACCCGCGGCCATTCTTAGTTTGCATCTGATGGCAAGAAGTGGGAGCACTCGCGCGCCATGCTGCGCCCGCAGTTTGTTCGCAGCCAAGTCAGCGACATCTCCCTCGAGGAGACGCACGTGCAGAACCTGATGGCGGTGCTCGACGGCCATCTCGACCAGGCGACAGGGTGGTCGACGGCCGTGGACCTGCAGCCGCTCTTCTTCCGCCTCACGCTCGACTCGGCGACCGAGTTCCTGTTTGGCGAGAGCGTCAACAGCCAGCTCCGACGCGAGGGCGACGCCACGACGGACGCGGCGGCCTTTGCGACGTCCTTTGACGCCTCGCAGAACCAGCTGGCCATTGCCGCCCGCTACGGCAACAACTACTGGGTCGGCCACACCACGGAGTTTCGCAACGACGTGCGCATCTGCCACGAGTTTATCGACTATTTTGTGCAAAAGGCCATCAACGGGCAGACAGGCACGAGCAAAAAGGCCGACGAGGACAATGAGCGCTACGTCTTCCTCGAGGCCATTGCCAAGGAGACGTCGGACCCCGTGGAGCTGCGCTCACAGCTCATCAACATCCTGCTCGCCGGCCGCGACACGACCGCCTCGACGCTCGGCTGGTTCTTTTACACACTGGGCCAAGCCAAAAACGCCCACATCTACAAGCGTTTGCGCGAGGTGATTGTCGACGAGTTTGGCACGTATCGCGACCCCAAGCCCATCACCTTTGAAGGCCTCAAGAACCTGTCGTACCTGCAGTGGTGCGTCAACGAGACGCTCCGCCTATACCCGATTGTGCCGATGAATGGCCGCTCCGCCGTCAAGGACACTGTGCTTCCTCTGGGCGGTGGTGCGGACGGACGTTCGCCGATCCTGGTCAAGAAGGGGCAGGACATTGGATATTCAGTCAGTTCATTCCAGATTCCCCCCGCCTCGGCCATCACAAGTACTAACCCCCGCACAGGTCCATGTCATGCACCACCGCACCGACCTCTGGGGCGCCGACGCCGACGAGTTCCGCCCGGAGCGGTGGGAGAAGCGCCGGCCCGGCTGGGACTACCTCCCGTTCAACGGCGGCCCGCGCATCTGCATCGGCCAGCAGTTTGCGCTGACGGAAATCACGTACGTGGTGGTGCGCATGCTGCAGCGCTTCGACAGGCTCGACGGCTCGACGCTGCCGGCCGAGTCGCACGGCCTGGGCCTGACCAACTGCCCCGGAGAAGGCGTGCCGCTGAAACTGCACTTTGCCGAGTCGAGGTGAAAGAGGACAAGAGAGCCAGGAAGACAGGCTGTATATTCTTGAGACGACGTTGTATGACTGATGAGTGCTGAGTAGGATATTTGCATACATTGAAACCAGCAATTTGTGATTTTCTTGGGATTTTGGACAAGTCGCAACTCTGTTTTTACATCTCGGACCGCTCAGAGAAGCACACTTGGCTGCAGGGCTCCATCAGCGGGTACTAGCTACGAATTGAATGAACATCTACGCTACTTACTTTTATTAAACTTAGCTCACTGCTGATTTGGCCGTGATTTTCGAGGAGTGTGAATGGCGAACCGTGACTGAGGTTGGACGTCCGTTTCGTTACACAACAGACACCGGCAGCAAGCGCACGTGCTTGTGTGACAGTACTAAAATATGCACAGTTTCCAGCCGTACAATCCGAAAAGTCTTACTCAGTAAGTAAATCGAGCTTCTAGAATATTGGCATGTATGTGGCGTATTGCTTGCTTCTTGGTGCGGGTGCGGACCACCTTGTGGCGCACGAGTTGATCGACACCTAATGGCAACAGCGATTAGGAATGGCATGCGCATAACGGGATACTGTGATGGACAATATGTACAGTCCGGTGGATGGCTCTGCTGCAAAAGCCAGCGGATCAAGAGCCTTACCCGACTTGCCTCTCGGGTTGCTGAGCCGCATTATGCGTAGGGCTTATCCCCACCAGTCTCACGCAGCGTTGGATACACGCCCCTGTGCGGAGCAGTTGCGCGGAACTAGGTCTTACAACTTGATGTAAGTGTGAAAACGGCAGCCACAAAGGCTAAAGAAGATGGCGTGGAAGATTACACGACCCGATCCCACCGTCTGAGTGGCTGGTAGTCGCTGCAGCGTGGCACAGGTGCAGGTTGCAATAAGGTATAGTTAGTGGACAGCTCAGGGCTGACGGAAGTAGCTATCTGAAACACGGTCAAAGGGATTGTATGCGCAGTTTTAAAAAAGAAAAAAGAGGGCTGAGTATGCGGGTCATGTAAACGGCATCTTGGTCAGACAAAAATGGTGCTTCGGCAAAGACGGATGGAAGATGGATGCTGATCTTGAAGCCACATCGGGCAAGATGACAGGCTGGGCGTGTAAGAATGGCCGGCGTACGGCTGTGAGTAGAACAAGACTTCTAACTGCAGTCGATTCACACCAGTCTCGAGTTTTGGTTCTAGATATTGTATGCCGGGATTTGCAGGTCGGCTCATTGCCGGCAATTTATACATATGTTCGCTCTCCAAGAAGATCAAGATCATTGTCGAGGTAATCCGGAGCTTAGATCCGTCAGGTCAGATAGGCTGCTTGTGTACTAACTAGTACCTGGCACAACACTACAGAAGCAAAGCATGGACCCCGGCCGAGAGAGTATTGGGGGCTAGAATCTGGACGACATCGGCAACTTCAATCTGATGCTAGACGCTGTATGTACAGCATGACGCCGACGCGTGTTGACGGCGAAGAAGCAGGTGGTGTCTGCTAGTGGGAGGTGAGGATGGACTGATACATACAGTGGGCATAGTAAGCTGAGAGCTGACACGAGCAGGGGGGCAGGCGCTGGTTCAGCTTGACGCCAATCGGACATGGTGGTCGTGAGATGTGTCAGCGGAGAAAAGAACAAGGTCGTGCAGTTGAATTCAAGTCTCGACGATGACCATGCTGGAAGACGGCAAAGGCAGGGAAAAGAGCGACTTTAAACGAAATGGTGGAGAGGTGATGCAAGTGATAAAGTGCGGGCGCCCGGCACATGCATGTCGGAAGAGGGTCTTGCCCAAGCTGCTGCCGAGTTGATGAGGATGATGGAAGGATTAAAACTTCTTGTGTTCTACCTTTAATCCGAGGTCGCACATCATGTACCCTGGTGGCAAGAGCCAAAGAGGCGGCATGCGGATCCGTTCAGTGGACGAGGCCGAGATACAGGGCGGGAGCAGATTGGCTAGGCTAAACTGGTGTGTAGATGGTTGATGCAGAAACAGCGAAAGCTGGACGAACCGAAGGAGCGTGGCGCGCAATATTTGCGAGCTGTGATTGGCACAGTTGGAAAGCCTCGTGGTTAGCCTCACGCAGGCGGGCGAGAACCGGTGACGCAGCGACAAACCGTCATCCGTACCAGTCTGTCGCCCGTACAACATGTCAACTCTACTCGTAAGCTCCAGTGCTCTGCTACATGTGTGCTGATTATCTTTCCATCTTGTTCAGTCTTGTGGTTGCTGAGGATTGTGAGCAGTATCCGTACGCGGTGCTACCTCGCATCCCTCTGGGCCTCCTATTTATTAGTCGTATATATGCGTCAGCGTCAGATTTGCCCCGAAATTCTGATTCATTTACGAGAGACACAACAAAAAAGAGAGGTTGGAGAGAAGAATAACCAGAATCAGGTTTTGTCGACCTCGGTTGGAGTCGTTCCTTTATTCGCAGATACGCGTCGCTGGTGGCTGAGTGTGGACGATGCGGATTGAGATGCCTGTTGCGGAAAGCTTGACGCTGGCGTGCCGCCCGCCGTCCCCGGAGCGAAGCCCTGTAGACTGTAGGTACCTAGGTAGGGCTCTCGCGCTGAAGTGTAGCGGGAAAGCTGCGCCATTGCGGGCTGTGGCGCTGTGAGACATGGTGCTTCGGGCCTTGTTGTAGGTGCCGGTTAGGCGGGCTACCGCAGGTTATAGCAGCCTTGCAGGCCACTTTAGGCGGTGGGCGGCCCGTTTGGCAACGCCGGGTTTCCCTGGCGGGCGCTCCAGTTCACCTCTCTGCACCGCCATGCTCCATCGTCGTCATCACCAGTATCGACAGCGCCCAGCATCAATCATGCCCAATCCGGGCACCTTTTCATCGAAATCCTGTCCACCCGTCCCGTTTGACGCCCATTCCCGCTCCTTTGTTTCCCTGTCCTGCCCTGCCCAGCCCGCCAATGCCGCCGATCGCCAGCATCCGTCTCGCCGCGCCCACCCTCACTTGCTCCTCTCGTTCCAACTTTGGCGTCAATCCTTCGCTTCTGAGATGGCGTTGACGGGCGTTTTGTGCTGTACTTTGCTGCATTGCCATTTGATGAGCTCCTGAGTTGCCAGCGAACTCTGCCAGGCTAGCTGGCTAGAGCCTAGTTGCCGCCAGGCTGTGATTGGTGCGTACGCCCTCTGCAATCCGCATCCACATCCCCATGCCGGTAGTCCAACGCTAACAATCATCGCGGCGCCCGCAGCAAAATGGCGGCCGGCCAGGGTCTTGGTCTCTGCTCCTCCAATGATTCTTGGGGCGTGTGCAGCCACAACGCACACTGCACGACTGTGCTGCTTTGACATTTCGACACCTCCACCACAATATCTCGTCACAACCACCTGGCCCTGGCTCCGCTGGCGTTGCACTGCTGCCCATTCTCAGAGTAGCCTTACTTATATAGCACAACGCCCTCCCTGTCACCTCAGACATGTAAGATTGCACTCGGCAAGACCACTTTCGGGCTCGACTTTTCTTCCCTCTTCACCCTCGACGACTTGCCTCTCTCATACATCGAAACTGCACATCACAACACGCATCGCCATTCACCCAGCACCCAGCGCGCCTCGCTGTCCTCCTCTTCCGCAATGGCCTCGTCGCAAGAAAGCGATTACGCCAACAAGCGCGACTCGGGCGTCGTTGCTGAACCCCTCGCCGACTCCTCGCGCCAGACCTCGTCCAACAGCACAACCGTCGACGTCGACGAGTATGGCCACCTCACCCTCTGGCAGGCTATCCGGAAGTGGAACCGCGTCTTTTGGTACTCGTTCGCCATTTCATCCACTATTCTGATGTTTGGCTATGATTTCGTTATTGTCGGCAACTCGTCCTCCATGCCCGCTTTCCAGTACGTTTGATGCTGCACCGCCTAGCCGCGACCCCCAACCGACCAACAAGCTAACCCCTCCAGGCACGATTTCGGCGAGTACTATCAAGGTCAATGGATTATCCCCTCACTATGGCTCGGTCTCTGGACCTTCATCTCCCCCGGCGGCATGATGGTTGGCTCCCTTTTTGTTGGCTACTTTCAGGACTGGTACGGCCGCAAGGCCTCCTTTTTCGTCTCTTCCTTTCTTGCCGCCATCGCCACGGCCATTTGTTTCTGCTCACAGTACCCCGACGACATTCTGCAGCGCCGCGGCACCTTTCTCGGCGGTAAGGGTTTCCAAGGTCTCGCTCTCGGTATGATGATGACCACCTGCCAGACCTATCTCTCCGAGATTGCCCCTCCTAAGCTTCGCGGCCCGCTTCTCGCCTTTTTCCCCATCTTCACCCTTGTCGGCCAACTGATCGGCGCCCTCGTTATTTACGGTCTTGTTTCGTCTCCAAACGGCTACGCCATTGCCTTTGCCACGCAATGGATCTTTGCCGTCATCGCCTTTGTCGTCTCCTTCATCATTCCCGAAAGCCCCATTTACCTCATCCGCAAGGGTCAGATCGAAAAGGCTCGTAGGGCTCAGTACAGACTCGCCGGCCACGGTACCGATCCCGACCGCATCCTTTCCGTCATGGAACGCGATATCGAGCACGAGAACTGCCAGTCTCCGGCTACCCTGACTGCTTGCTTCTCCAAGATTCAGCTGCGCCGAACCATGGTTGTCCTCTTTACCAGCGTTCTCCCGCAGATGTTTGGCCTGACCCTTTTGTCACAAGCCAGCTACTTTGGCCAGGTTGTAGGCATTGAAGCCAAGGTCAGCTTGGTCCTCCTGATTGCTGGTGTCCTGACTGGCTGCATTGCCAATCTCATCAGCATGTGGTCCATTGGTCGTTTCGGTCACCGCTCTCTCTCCCTCGTTGGCCTGACCGGCTGCGGCATCCTCTGGCTCAGCATGGGCATCGCCGGCAGCATCGCTCGCAACATGACCGTCGCATGGTACTGCTCCGCCATTCTCATCTTAGTCACCGCCTGCTCTGGCCTGACAGTTTGGCCGGCCTCATATGCCGTCGGCTCCGAAGTGTCTACTCTGCATCTACGTGCCAAAGCCCAGGGTGCTGGCTGGCTGTTTTCAAGCGCTTTTAGTGCTGGTTTCGGCCTCGGCCTGCCTTACATTTATAACCCCGACGCCGGTAACCTACGCGCCATGGTTGGCTATATTTTCGCCGGATTCTGCTTCGTCAGTCTCGTCATCACCTGGCTCTATGTACCCGAGATGAAGGGTCGCACGCCGTCCGAGATTGATCGCATGTTTGATCTCAATCTCAAGACGAGGGAATTCAAGTATTGGCGTGCGGATGGTGCTATTGAGAGCGCAAAGTACTACAGATCGAGATCCGTCTGGATCTAATCTTTTCCTGCTAGCGACAGAACGATTCATGACATTTAGCGATTTGTATTTATCCACGAACACATACTGCATATACCAAATGACTTCTATACTTTACTACTTTTCCCATGGCCTCCCTCTATTCCGTGTGAATCATGCTAGAACACCATTTGCGATAGTGTCCATAGGCGCATATCCCATTTGGCAAAAAGGGACACAGGCGACTCTCTCAAACAAGCAGAAGCCGAACAAAATATCCAGGGCAGAAGCGCTGGCAAACCGTTGAGCACCGGCCAGGTGCGACTTGATGCAGCTCGATAAGTCAATCTAAGAGACTAAGAAATACGAGAGAATAACTGCCCACTCTCCTTTCATGATCCAGGTTCAATAATGCATCACAACGAAACCATGGACCGCATCATGCCCACGGCCGTTGTGGCATATGCCGGTCCATGTCCCATGAAGCTAACCCCGTCACGCGGCGACATTCTCACCACCATCCAGCTTCACCACCAGCGATCAATTCGCAATTACTAGAGGAGAAAGACCCCATCGATTCTTGAAGCTTATATCCGCGCCCATCTCATTCGTATCCCCCCCAAGGTACGGCAGTCGCTTGCAGCTGCCAGTGGCCCCCACGCCCTGACTTGACGTCAACTCCTGACAAGGCAATCCGAAGCGCCCCTGCTTGGCTTCCCCCAGACGAAGCGTCCTCAGACTCCCCAGACTGATGCGCTAAATGAGGCTAGAACCTCCATATTCAGCTTCTGAGACTCTGATGCTTGTACTTTTAGTACATGGCGGGTTCTTATAGCTTTTTATTATGTGGTGCTAGTTTGGTCGTTTTCACAACCCTGGCGGCGAGCAGTGTCTCATCCCGGTTTACTACCTAGGCGGCATAAGTAGTCACGGCAGCCTCGCGTCTTCTCCATCAGCGCTCCTATTCCTGCACGAAGAGAAGCCGACTCTGAAACACGACGACACCAAGTCTTACGGGAAACGAAGGAATAAAGATGAAAACCTGGCTTGGTCGCGGCAAGAGCTTGCAGGTGGGCATCACGGCGTGCTGCCTCGTCGCCTTTGTGCTCTTTGGCTACGACCAGGGTGTGTTTAGCGGTATTCTGCAAAACAGAGACTGGCTGGAGCAGTTTGGCCACCCGACGGATACCAAGACGGGCATTATCGTGTCCTGCTACAATCTAGGCTGTCTGGTGGGCTGCATCGGTAAGTCGGCGTGGGCAATGTGAGGCGCACAAGGGGCTTATCCGGGACAGTCAACTTTGCGGTTGGAGAGAAGCTTGGGAGACGGAGGACCATATGGCTAGCGATGACGATTGTGATTCTGGGCGCTACGCTCCAGGCCACGGCGTTTACAGTGGCACATCTCGTCATTGTGAGAGTCGTTACGGGTTTCGGCACGGGTCTCAAGACGTCGACTGTGCCGCCGTACATTAATTTACACGTTACATGTCCAGAGGATCTACATGGATACCCGCTGACTCTTGCAGATATCAAGCGGAACTATGCGATCGCAGCTCACGCGGGCGGCTCGTCTCGGCCGAGGTGCTCTTTGTGGGCGTCGGCATCGTCACGGCGTACTGGTTCGACTTTGGCACGAGCTTCATCGGCGGTCCGATCGCGTGGCGTCTACCGCTGGCTCTTCAGGTATTGTTTGCGATGGGCGTCATTGTTCTCGTCTTTGCGCTGCCCGAGTCGCCGCGGTGGCTATTTAACCACGGCCGGGAGGACGAGGCTGTGGCGGTGCTGTGCGCGGTGCACGACAAGACTCCCGAGGACGCGTACATTGTCGAGGAGCGCAACGCGATTCTGCAGGCTATTGCAGTCGAGGCGGCAGCGGGGGAAAAGGCCGAATCGTTGATGAGTATTTTCAGAAGAGACGAGGTGAGAACGAGGTACCGCGTGTTGCTGGCCTGGGGTATGCAATTCATGAACCAGGTCGGCGGCATTAATCTTGTCGTCTACTACATTCCCTCGGTTCTGGTGCAGAACGTGGGCATGGCACTGCAGCTCGCGCAGATCTTGGGGGGCTGTATCAATACCATGTTCATCGTGGGATCGATTGTGCCCTCGCTGGCGCTCGACAAGATGAGTCGCCGCCGGACCATGATGCTCGGCAGCTTTGGGTTGGGAGTCTGTATGTTGCTGATTGCGGCACTGCTATCGCAGGCTCCAAAAGGGGACATGTCGCCGCGTGCGCACGGGTTTGCGTCCGCGTCTGTGGCGTTTTTCTTCTTGTACATGCTGATTTTTGGCATGAGCGCCAACTGCGTGCCGTGGGTGTACGTCTCGGAGATACTGCCACGCATGCGCGGACGCGCGGGGCGGCGATTGGCGTCAGCTCCAACTGGCTCTGGAATTTCACAGTGGTGATGATTACGCCGGTGATAATCAATAGGCTGCAGTGGAAGGCGTACCTGATATTCATGGTGACGAATCTGCTATTTGTGCCGCTGGTGTATGTTTGGTATCCGGAGACGAGCAACGTCAGGCTGGAGGACATTGATGGAATCTTCACCTCGGGGGATGATCCGGTCAGGGTGGCGAGGGACTTGTCGAAACTGTTGAAGAGGGAGGGGGTTCTGGATGTGGAAAGAGGAGGGAGCGAGAAAAGAGGCGTGGACACGGAAATGGTGGAAAATTGAGAGTAGCGGCGGAACTGGTGAATCATCTCGCTACAGTGTGTGTCATTTGTGTTTGTATTTTGTAGTATCGTGGTGGTCAGGCTTGGGTGGCGGCGGCATGCAGCCTCAAAGTGTCACCTGGTACCTGGTTAGGCTGGCAGTCGACGCCAGGTAGTTACCACAAATGTCTTTAACAGTCGACGCTTCAATTCACCATGGACTGCTGCCAAAAGATCAATGTCTCCGGTGCGCGCGGAAAGTGATCCATTGCCGATCCTGGGGAAAGCTGATAACAATCCGGGGCCGAGCACGTTCCATTGCGAGGGGCCGACTAGAGTTTCGTCTCGTCGTTGGATGGTGAGCGCGGTAGCGAGCCGCGATGGGTGGTGCACCAGTGGCTGGCAGGCTGAGTGCGCGGTTCGGACTACAGTGACACGGCACCGCTATCTACCACCACTATCTCAACGTGTGATCCTTTATCGGTGGCTGCTTCGATACTGATCCGCATTTTTGGCGGTTAGGACAAGGAGGGACGAAGGCCTAGGCTAGGCACATAGATAGGGGGATTTGGCGGAGCTATCCCCATGGGGGAGCGTCGATGATGCGGGACGAGTTGATATTGGTGCTACTGGTATCCGTACATAAATACGGGCTGGATACCAGTATAATAACTAAGTTACCGAGCAGCAGAGCTCACATGCTTGGGGAAACGGATACCTGGCTGAAATGAGGAGGACGCCACGCGACCAGGCTTGTCCGTGTTTCTGCTGCTGCACAATGCACCAGTCGCCCTGCTTGCCGTGCTTGCCTACTATTGGCAGCCCTGAGTCGTTGCCATGCAGCACGGTACAGGGGACAACAGCGCATGAGCGCCGTCTGCGCCAGTTGCAGCCACCTTTTTCAGGCCTCGAGCCCACTAAATAGGGCTCCTTTCTTCAGCGGTCGGCTCCACCACAAGCCCCCCAAGCCACCCCTAAAACGGGGCTCCACCGGACAGATGCCGGCTCTTCTCCAAGCACCAGCACCAAGCTCTCCAAGATGTGGCTCGATTGACCCCAATCTCCATTCTTATTTAGGGTCGACGCCGCGCCCCTTGCATACCGTTGTTATCTCTTCTTTATCAATTATTGCATCCTTTCAATATCTGTGTGGCTTTTTTTTATCTATATCGTCTTCAATTGCATTCTGGCGTCTCTGCATATATAGACCACGCTGCTGCGACCGTAGCGTCGGCGACGTGCCGCGACACGAATGAACCGACCTTGACATCACCATCCAACACCCCAAAAACCCACAATCATGGAGGACCGACGCGCCTCTGCCACGCAGCAGGCCAATCTCGCCCTCGCCAATCTCGGCTACACGAGCGAGCTCCCGCGCAACCTCAAGATGCTGTCCGTCCTCGGCCTGTCGTTTGCCATCATGGCCGTGCCGTACGGCCTCTCCACCACCATGTCCTACTCGCTCGTCAACGGCCAGTCCGTCACCACCCTCTACGGCTGGTGCCTCGTCTCCATCATATCCCTCTGCATTGCCGCCTCACTCGCCGAAATTTGCGCCGTCTACCCGACCGCCGGCGGCGTCTACTACTGGAGCGCCATGCTCTCGAGCCGTCGCTGGGCGCCCATTGTCAGCTTCATCGACGGCTGGCTGACGCTCGTCGGCAACTGGACCATTACCCTGTCCATCAACTTTGGCGGTGCCCAGCTGATTGTTTCCGCCATATACATGTTTGACGAGACTTTTGCGATTCAGCCTTGGCATACAGTTCTGGTCTTCTGGGCGATTATGCTCGTTTGCGCGACCATTAACGCATTCGGCTCGAGATACCTCGACCTCATCAACAAGGTCTGCATCTACTGGACCGGCGCCAGCGTCATTATTATCCTGGTCACTCTCCTCTCTATGGCGGATACGCGCAATTCCGGCCGATATGTGTTTGCGCACTACGACAGCTCCGAAAGCGGCTGGCTTGCTGGCTGGTCATTCTTTGTTGGTCTGCTCCAGCGTACGTTCACCACACACTCCCACCGATACACCATGTACTGATTTTCGGGAAACAGCTGCATACGTCCTCACCGGCTATGGCATGGTCGCATCCATGTGCGAAGAAGTCCAAAATCCCGAACGCGAGGTCCCCAAGGCCATTGTGCTCTCCGTTGCCGCCGCTGGCGTTACTGGCCTTTTTTACCTCGTCCCGTTGCTTTTTGTTATCCCCGAAGTCAGCGCCCTCCTCAAAGAAGCCAACGACCACGCCGGCGGCCAGCCCATTGGCATTATCTTCAAGCACGCCACAGGCTCCGCCGGGGGCGGCTTTGGTCTGCTCTTTCTCATCCTCGGCATCCTCATGTTTGCTGGCATCGGTTCTCTGACGGCTGCCTCACGCTGCACGTATGCCTTTGCCCGTGACGGTGCCATCCCTGGCTACAAGCTCTGGCGCCGTGTCAACCGCCGCTTCGACATGCCCATCTGGGCCCTGGTCCTGTCGACGGTTGTCATTTCCCTTCTTGGCTGCATTTACTTTGGCTCACCGACCGCCTTCAACTCCTTTACCGGCGTCGGCACCATCTGTCTCTCGGCCTCCTATGCCGTGCCTGTCATTGTCAACCTCGCTCAGGGCCGCGTCGCCGTCAAGGACTCGCCTTACTCGCTTGGTCGCTGGGGCGTGGTGGTCAATGGCGTCTGCGCCGTCTGGATCTTCTTTGCCATTGTGATTTTCTCCATGCCCAGCGCCCTGCCCGTAGAGGCCGACACCATGAATTACGCCTCAGTCGTCTTCGCCGGGTTCGCGGCCATTGCAGGCCTGTGGTACCTGGTGCACGCGCGACACAACTTCACTGGCCCGCCCGTGCTGCGGAGCGATTCGGTCGGTGCAACGGACGGCGTGGCGCCGCGGGACTCGCATACCGACTCGCCAGATTACGAAAAGGAAGCAAAGTAGTTGTTTTCTGTTTATACTATATATTATCAGCCTGTTTATAACACCGGCGTACACTATCAATAACAGCACATATGCACACATGCGCCCAATGGCAACGGGCTGGCTTCACTTGATCTATCATTTCTTCGTTATATACTTTTTTTCGCAACATGATTGCCTTGATCCCGGGTATATAAAGCAGGCGTTCCAAAATCCCCTACATCACAGTTTCTATTGTGTTACCTCCCTACATGTTTGCTGCGCCTCGCTCAGACGCTAATGGTACGGAAAATGGAAAACTCCTCGCCCGTTGCCACAAGACTACCAGGAATCTGCGGGTGCCAGTGCAGCTCCTTGACACCCTTCAGGTAGTGGACGAAGAGCAGCTGCGGCGGCACGTCCTTGACGCCCGCCGTGTCCTTGCTCTCCTCGTCGTCGAGCTCCACGGCCAGATCCCACAGCGAGACGGTATTGTCCGCCGCGGCGACCGCCATGATGGAGTCGTCAGTTGGATGCCACTCGATGCTCGTTACCTGCTCCTTGTGGAAGTCAAAGCTGGCCAGCGGCTGCGGCTTGTCGGTGCCCGTTGCCTTCCACTGGCGCAGGTCCCACACGCCCCAGGTACCGTCGTCGGCGCCGGTGCTGAGCAGGTGCGACGTCTGCCGCGACCACGAAATCACATTGACGTCGTAGTTTGAGACTTGCACCGTGAGCGCGGGGCTGCGCGACTTGGAGCGGACGTCCCAGATGCGCACGCTGCCGTCCGCCGAGCACGACGCAAAGACGGATTGTTCAGAAGGAGACCATTGAATGTCCTCGACACTCGACGTGTGACCTGCAAATGATCTGTTGTCCGTGACCCAGCCGCCCCCATCGGTACGCGTCGTCTGGTAGATGAGACCGTCGTTGTCGCCCGTCAGAAGCTTGCCGTTGGGGTGGTTGGGCGACCAGTCGACGGCGTAGCCCTCGGCCTTGTGTGCGCGGATCGTCGAGACGGGCTTGCTCTGCGCCGGTGTGATGGTGGTGCCGGGCGTATCAAAGGAAGCCAGGTGCGGCGTCACGTCGTGGATGAAGACGTTGGTGGATTCCGTCATGGTGGCTGTCAGCGTCGTTGGCGCGCGGCCGGGCTCAGCGGCGGGAACTTGGTGCGTGCGGATGCGATTAGTCGTTGATGTCAGCGGGATGCTCTTGGACTCGAGGATCGGCTCGGAGTCTTCGTCGTCGTCATCGGAGTCGGACTCGTCGCCGCCACCGTCCTTGTTCATCTTGGAGAGGCCCGAGAACTTAATCACCATGAGCTGGTTGTCGTTGGCCTTTTTGTAGTCGGCCTGTGTACCGGTCACCGTGTACATGGTCGCCGGGTACGCCTTGCGGTTATCGCCCAGCTCGTCCTTGACAATGTCAAAGGACAGACAGGGCCATGGTGTCGTCAAGTTGTGCAGCATCTCGTAGGTCGTTAGGTCGGGCGTCAGCACCTGGCCAGGCTCAAGCTTGTGCCGGCCAACGATAAAGGTGCCCTGGTCGACGTCCATGGCAGCGGCTACGACAGTTAGTGGGTGATATATAGCACCAAGAGATGGAGATTCGCACCCTCATCGGCTTCGCGCTCAGCGTCGGGGCGCCCATCTACACCAGCCTCAATAATCTCGTCTTCGCTCTCAAACTCGTCCTCGTACTCGTCCTCAAAGTCGCCCATTTCCTTGTCGTCAATCTCCATCTTCTCGGGACGATCACCGCCCTTAAGGGGGATGCCATCATGCCCGATTTCCGCTGCACGCTTTGACATGATGGAGGTTAATGAATGTCCTGTGCAAGGAATTGATTCAAGAGGGAGCGGTATCTGGTAATTTGGTGGTATTCCTCTTATCAGCTTATCGAGTCATATTTTTTGCCCCGCCGTCGAAAAGTTTTGCTGCGCCAGGCGAGTGGTGGTGTTCCCCGCCAACTCTGGCTACAGTGGCTGTGGCTGCCGTGGCTGTGGCGCATCTGTGGTGATGCCAGGTGTGGTACGGATATGCCAGAGGAGTGCCAGAAAAAAACACGGAGCAGCGTAACATTATATCTTCTCATGTTTTTTAAAATATAATAATTTTCCTACTCCCTTCCACAGTTATGTTCTTTTTTTTTGCACTTCCCCCACTTGCTTTCAATGGATGAATATTGGGCCTGTTTTAATGGCACTGTGCTTGCGCAAATGAGACAACATGCACAAATCCAGCAAACGTAACACTGCATTCGCTGCAGTACCCCTCATTACACAATCACGCCTCGCAAGGTAACTTCTCACGGCAACAACTCGACTCAGATGCTAAACCACCATTAAGCCTCTTGCTTCATCATGGCTTCCAACTCAGCGCGAGTACTCGCCATTTCAATCATGAACCAGTCGTGGTTTGAGGAGATGTATGCGCCGCTTCTCTCAGGCATCCGGTCCAAGGCAGAATTTCAGCAAGCCGAGGACGCAGCATCTGCACTGCGGCTTCTGCAGCAGCGCCCTGCACCGTCTGCCGTGCTGGTAACCGATCAAGCCTTGACCCTACCCGAGCACTCCGCTGTCTGGGATGCGGTGCTGGATTACGTCCGCGCTGGGGGTACAGCTGTTGTGACAGCTTTCTTCTCGTCCTTTGTGCTGCCCAACGATATTAAGCCATTTTTTGCCCGCGCAGGCTTGAGCTGGGCCAGAGGCTCATACCACCGCACAACTTTGACAGCCAACAAGACGACGGCTGGCGCGGCGAACATCGACGCCCAAAAGCTGCCCATTAGCTACAGCCAAAAGGCTCTGTTTGTGAGCAATGTTGCGCCTAGCGACATGTTATACACGACCGACGACGAATCAGTGGTGCAGTCCAGAGTATTTCCGCCAACCAGCGCTCATGTTACCGGCGAGACTGCTGTGGCGCTGGCCAAAGTAGGGGGCGGAATTCTAGGCTATGTGGGCGATGTGAATGCGGAAGACGAGTCGCATGCCGTTGTTCTTGCCATCTGCGGGCTGTTGTAATGCACAGAATAGGCATTCAGGTGATGGTTAATGCACTCAGCAGCCAGCCGCTGCGAACAAGAGAGTAACTAGCAGTATGTGAGCAGAGTACAAGCTTCCTGCTTCAATGGATGCCAAAATATTGTGCACGGCAGCTCGCATTGACCAGCAAAAATATCACAGTGAGATTTCTGACGTCCCTAGATAACTCACGCAAGGTATTATATCAACTAAAGCGTGGGCTATCTTTGGTTAGAATTCTAAACGGCTTCGAAAGTACGAAAACGCACTTTGTTTGGTGACACATCTGGATGGGCTACTTTGTCACCCGCTTGTCTCCTAATGCCCTCTGGTGCTAGACTGGGCATTTCTGCATTGAGTTGTTGTTCCAGCGGTAAAAAGAATGTTTTCATTGGTGCCCGCCGCAGGGGCTGTCGATATTGCGTCTGGCTGTGCTGGCGTTACACAAAGCAGAAGCTGTTAGCTGTGTCCTTCCGCATCCCCCTCTCATCCGTCGTCCGACATCCGTCGTCTGTTCTCCCGTGCAACCGAAAGAGTGCTTGCACCCGAGACATCATGAGTGCTCACGAAAGTTCTCAAGTCGCACCGGCCGATACTGTAACCCAAATAAGAGCAGACCTCTATCTACAACTCCAAAAGCCGAAGTGGGAGGACCACGGCAAGCAACTCCAGCGTTACTTGGACGATGAGATTCCTCATCTTTCATCCGAAGGCAATGCCAACCCGAACCTGATACCCGCTTTACTACAGCTCTACGGTGAAGAACAAACAGGGATCGATCCCGACTTTGACAATGTTATCCTCGACGCCATTGATCGCATGGACGGTATTCTTAAAAGTCCCGTGGCAGGGCAACTCTTGAACACTCTTTTGTCATCTAAAGACTTGAAAAGATGTCAACATGGGATTCTACGGCTTCTTCGCAGCAACATTGACATTTGTTTTCAAACTCCCGCCAGAGAATTCCCCTCCGATACGGCCGCGCTTTATAATGGCTTGACCGACGTGCAGAGTCTGATAGTCGGTGATTGCAACGCGCTCGCGCTTTTCGGCGCCCACGAAAATAGCAGCACATCGCTAAGCCTTGCATGCAAAAATGGTTTCAAAGAATTAGCCGAATATCTGACGCAGGTGGCCCCGGAAGCGCGGCTTCTGAAGGGAGCCAATGGTTACATTGCGTGGCATATCGGTGCTAACAACGGCCAAATTTCGGTGCTAGAAATGCTGTTCAGGGAGCTGGAAAAGTTGAACAAGACGCCCGAAAATTTTGCCACACGTCACGACAAGCCGACCAGACATTACTAGTTCTTCACCAAATGCTGATGGGGATTCGCCAATGCACCTCGCCGCTGCGCAAGGGAATTATTATCGACTCAAAGAACTCACATCGAATTTGTACGGCGAGGATCGGGAAATAGCCCTTCATTCTACCAATGTTAATGGAGAAACACCACTTGTTTGTGCACTCAAAGAGCGGAACGCAGCCGCTGTCGAGTACCTTGCCGATGCGATGAACCGGATCCAATTCCGGGACACTCAACAAAGAGACGACCTGCTAAAGTGGCTTACAAAAGGTTCAAGGAATGCGAGTATATTGTCTCAAATTCTCTCCAAATCCAAAGATGAATCTGTTCATCGGCGCCAGACCACGACATTGTACCTGGATCAGCTGGGATGAGCCGCTTTTTCGGGCTCTGCGAGACTCGTATGGCTACTTCTTCAAAATGGCTCCCCTGGCCCGTCAAGAGACGACAGCATCAAATCTGCTATCAAAACTGCCAGTTCAGTGCTACAGGAGTATACTTCAGCCCAACGTGGCGTATCTGCCAATCCCGCTGGCGCTGCGGTATACTGGTTTTCAGATGGATGCGTCGAGTCACCAGTCAGCAACAACAACGTCAAGTTGACCGACGAAACGTCCAAAGCATACAATGATGTTTTAGAAATCTTACATAACCCACCCGCTACAGTTCGAGCCGCCCATGAAAGATCGCCTGAACAGGGTCCCGTCTACAGCGCTAGTGTTCACCCAGCCACGTTCGTTGATCAGTATAGAGTCGAGTTGGTAGAGTGTTCCAGCGACTCTTTTCTGCGGAGATCCGTCTCGGTTAAAGAGGCTCTTTATGATAGAGGTCCCATTAGCATTATGAAAACTACGTCACAGCGCACGCGCGAACTGCAGGCAGAGTTCAGTGGACCGGAACAGACAGGCAAGACACAGAGACACACTGGATCTTCGAGAGTCCTGTGGATCCATCTGCCAGCGAATGTCGTGAGTCGGTGGTTCTTTACTTCCACGTTACTGAAATTAACAGAGATCCAGATGAAATGGCATGAGGTGAGTGTCCGAGAGGGTTCTGCCAAGGCGGTGCTAATTCTGGAATATGTAGGATGTGTGCTTGAAACTCAACTCTGAACTGGAGCTTCAAGATATTGAGGAGACGCTTACAGATTATGAATGGCTGTCTGCCAGTTGGACAGAAGTTGTGGGAAATGGCCACAAAACGAGCTTTATGAAGCCTCTCTGCACCGCACGCTTTGACAAAGGCCAGACTGTTCGTACTCAACTCCCTTTTTATTCTAATCTCCATAACCTAACTTGCAAGCAGAAATGCGCTGCTGCATATGTAAGCGCCATGGACCCTTGATTCATTTCTGGCATGCTTGCTGATCGAGTCGCAGATGCCTTACATTGCTCCAGCCTGGCACTGTTTCGAAAGAGCTTGCGACCCGCTGGTAGAACACTACCAGGAGCACGAATGCGTGATCCATGAAGCGAGGACACTGGATGAGTACTTTTATCACCGTTGTCGGTTCCAAGATATGGATACAACGATGAATGATCGCAATTGTGACCAAGTTTTGAGCAAATTCGTTCACAAAGGCCTGGGCGTTGAAGATGATCAGGTATTGGTCAACGTTGGCCAGCTGTGGGTTTGGATCGTGAACAAAGGTACGTCCTCGCTTACGTCAAGCTCCGTCCGTCTTCGTTGTTATCTCTTTGATCTTTCACATTTACGTCTCTTGGTCTTGCTTCACCTTATTTTTAACTCTCCTCAAGATACCATCATCACTTCAGCAACTCATCGGCTCGACGGTGAACTCGACCCAGTCTTTTCGGTTGCACTCAAGGCTTTGCAGAAGGCCATCGACGCGGACGGCAAGAGTCCCCAAAACGCGTTTGAGATGGCGAATCTCGTGATGAACTCGTGCATCAACTTGCTCCATTGGCAGTTCAAGATGAATAAGCTGCCCACATGGACGGGGTGGCTGTCACCTTGGGAGAATTGGGGCCAAGTCATTGGAAGCAGAGTACAGGGGTTCCGCAAGATGGCCCTGGCCTGGACTCCCGGGACATGCGGGACGCCTCTCGAGGAAGACGCAATATGTATCAGTGAAATTTTCAACACTGCCACCGCCGAAGCCGTAAGTTTTCCCACGCCTGCACGTCCCCGTCATTTCCTACCGTCAGCTTACGCTTGACTGATCTTTTAATGTGACAACCACAATTTCGTTCAACAGGCAGCAACAGAAAGCAGTATCTACCAGAGATTTATTGATGAACACAGAGAAATGGCCGAGTGTGGGCACTCCTCTAGCCGGGGCGGCCGCAGCTCCTCGTCGACTGACAGTCGCATCGAGACTGCCCAGCTTTTCCGTGAGATAAAGGATATCCGCGATGAGCTTAAGATGCTCCGGGTTATTGCCGAAATTCAGCGCTCCGTTCAGAAGGAATTCATGGGCCTCACAAATATCCATCCTCAAGCTGGCGGGTTCAAGGACGTTGTCGATGACCTGCTAGAGATGGACAAGTCTGTCAAGCTAATCGAAACATCGGTAAGCCGAGCCGCGCTGCTACACCTATGCCAGGCTGGCGCGTGTATTGACGATTTGTTTATTGTGTCTACTAGGTCAATCAAACCCTGAATCTGCAGCAAAATGCAGCGGCTATTGCGCAGGCAGACGCAGCGGTATACCAAGGGCGAATTACCTTGCTGTTCACCGTCGTAACCATTGTTTTTGTACGCCTGTTCTTTGCCTCCCTCTTTTTCTTCTATTATTGCTCAGTTTTTTCTTTCAAGGTCACAACTAACTCTTATTGTAGCTCCCCATGTCATACTTTACGTCGTTGTTCGCGGTGCAAATCGAGACCTTCCTCAAGACTCCACCTTGGGCATTCGGCATCATGTGTAGGTCAACTCCTCCTCCACCCAAGCATTCTTCTGCTGACTCAATACCGCGTAGTCGGCGTCTCGTCGTTGATCTCGATGACTTTAGCTCTGTACGCCTTTTACTCGGACACTGCGAATGCGCTCGTCAAGCAGACTTGGGAGCGTCTCATGCTTTGGTCTTTCAAAGATGGCTCGGACGCCGGTAGTTACGAGCAATACGAGTATGATGACAGCGCGTCATTTGACCTTTCAAAATGGCCCTCAAAGGTTGCAGAGTTCTGGCGGCACCTTATGCATAGACTCGCCTGGTCACGAGCAAATTACTGGGTACACGTAACGGCTTATCGATGGCGCGCAAAGTTTCTGGCATTGTGGCCGTTTCGAAGCAGCCCTGACACTACCTTGCCCCATGCTGAGTCTGCGACAGCTTCAAGGCCATCAGATGCTAGCGGAATGCGCTCAGAGAAGCTTCGCAGGCTCTCGTTGGGCATGAGGCTGACGCCATGGGCACATGACGTGCGGCATTGGCTAGTAGCCCGTCGAAGACGACGCGCAAACAATGAGCACCGAGCCTCTTCCGCGCCAAGTCCAACAATAGCATCTTTGGAAAGACAGTCTTCGGTCTGGTGATGTTATGAAGTGCTGCAGCAAAATGAGAGAGACACAGAGTGCATGCGTACGGCGTGCATGTCGATGCGCCTCGCAGATAAACAGACCATGTTTCGACTTCCGACCCAGGACTGATCAGCGTGTGGATGACGCTCTCAGATTGCTGTTGCTAGGTAAGTGTACCAGTTCTGTAGTGGAAGGAAACACTTGTACCAGATCGCGTTCGGCGCGTATGAGGTGCAACGCACCAAAGTCGAGGCATCCCACTTGCAGATGATCCTTGGCCCTCACACGCACCGTAGTCATCCGAAACACTCCTCCAGAATGGGCAGAGTCAACTGACACTGACTGTTAGCCTAGGCTAACGACAACTCAAGACAGCAGGTTATGGCACTAAAGCGGATGTGCAGAAGACGCCGCTCATGTTCAAAGTGTTTGATCATGTGCTTCGGCGGCCGACGGGTGTGAGGTACCCGCTTGAACGTTTCGGCTCTTAGCATTATCAACACCGCAGGCTAACACGCCGTTTGTCTTGAGCTTCTTGCTGTTTTTGAGCGACACGGATGAGTGCAGAGAGCGAACTGTGTGGGATTACATGGATGGATAATATAGACAGCTCAGAGGTGCTGAGGAGAGCAGAGACGGAAGAGCCGGCGACGTATCATCAGCCCAGATTCTAAATCCAGATGCTTTCAAAGCAAAGTTTTCACTTGTGCATCGTAGCCGAGTAAATAATTTGTACGCCCGCGAAACAATTATTATGTGGGAGATGTCTTGATGCAAATTAGCCCATGTAAGTGGTCAAAGGCAACTACGGCATTGCCACAGGATCACATGACAAGAAGTTCTCGCCAAGCCTAATTGCCGATGTGCACTTTCGAGTTTACGTTTTTGCCATTTTTCTTACCCCAAAAAGGTCACTGCTGGGACCAAAGGGCATTGAATTGCCAAGGGCAGCTGTCCAGTGCTTTTGAGTGAAGCGTAGACAGCGTCCTCGATCACTCGCAGCGTCACAACACAATGGCGACCAAGCCGCCCCTCATTTATAATTAATAAAAGATATGCCGATTTTCCGGTGCGGCTGGAGGCGTGTAACTTTGTACACGGATAATGTCGACGCTAGGCTAGAGTGTTCTTAATGGCACGTTACTTTGACAGCTTCCTCTTCGGGATAACATCGCTCTCATGAATTCCTTGATGTAACTTTAATATACTCGAGGTGCAATTGCAATTCAGCATAGCAGTAGCTTAAACTACTCAAAGATCATTGCGCATAATCTAGAGGAGAATCTCAAGTATATAAGACCCTGATACCGACAAGTTGACCCTTGTGACTTCAACGTGACAAGTAAACCACTACCATTCTCATATATATCAGCCCAAAACATTTCAAAATGAAGTCATCATTTGCCGCAGCAACTGCTACTGTTATGGGCATCCTGACGTCTGCCCACATGCAGATGAGCTGGCCCCCGCCCTTTCGCTCCAAGTACAACCCCTACACGACCAGCATCGACTACAACATGAATAGCCCTCTCGACGCCAACGACGACAACTACCCCTGCAAGGGCTACCAGTCTCTGCTGGACACGCCGCAGGGCCCCTCCGTGGTCACCTGGCTGCCCGGGCAGACATACAACATGACCATTGTCGGCGGCGCCACCCACGGCGGTGGCAGCTGCCAGGCCTCGCTCTCCTACGACCGCGGCGCCTCGTGGACCGTGATCCGTTCCTACGTCGGCGGTTGTCCTCTCATGGCCAACTGGCGCTTCACGCTGCCGAGCGATACCCCTGCGGGCGAAGCCCTCTTTGCCTGGTCGTGGTTCAACAAGATTGGCAATCGCGAAATGTACATGAACTGCGCGCACGTCACCATTGGCGCGGGAAGTGGAGGCTCGAGTTTTAGACGAGGCGCTGGAGATCCGTTTGGAAGCCGGCCGGCGATTTTCGCGGCCAATGTGAATGATGGATGTGGCACGGCTGAGGGCTGTGATCTTGAGTTTCCGAACCCGGGCCCTGATGTTGATGAAGCCTCGTCCCGTACATGCCCGCCTGTGGGCAACTGCAGCTAATTGGTATACCAAATTCCTTCTTGACAGTTAGTATAACTGGTGATTTCAATTTGAATATCTTCATGGTGTGCGAGACCATCGTTTCTTTTTCCAGACGTGGCGGCTCTGCCGTTGGTTTCGTGGTGGCTCACACGCCCTTGACAGCAATACTTGACCTTTGTCTTCGCCATGAGTACGAAGGCTGTGGAGTAATTGTCTCTTTCGTTCGACTCGAAGCCACGATAGTTTCTCACAGCACTGGAGAGACGGAATTTGATTCCGTTGCTGGTGCAAAGTGCCTCGGCCAGCAGGTGGGCGACTCAAAAGATAGGCGCCGCTTAAATAGAGGGGAATTATTTTCTACCCTGGGTACCTAATCAGTGGACGGTTGAACAGGATTCTATTTCTCAAGCACTTCTTCCCTACCCGGCTCTATTTCTTTTGTTCCTGCGCCACCGGAGGTTTTGTAGAGTCGACAGGATATGTAACTCCAACACTAATGTCCTTATTTTGCTCTGTCTAATCTCAAACTGTTTGTTTATCTTTTCTTTTATTTGGCTTCTCCCTATTTTGTTTATGCACGCTGTTCGCCACCAATCCATACCATGCCTATTGTATGGCTGTCTGTCAAGACACCTCAGCCCACATGGTCGGACCATCGGCAAATACCTCGCGTGACGTTCAACGCTATACTGCTGCGAGATGACGGATTCCAGGAGCACGATGACCTTTGTCCACTCTGATTTATTGCTTTTTCGATCCGGCCCATCTCTGGTCCGCCGACGACCCGACTTCATTTAGCTGGCATCAGTCACCTCGTCGGCCCTGTCGTGTTCGCGTCGTCGGCGATCCGAACTAGCTTGTGTGCCCCGCCAAAGCACGCCATCACCCTGACGGCATTTGGTCATGGCTCAGCTGTGTGTGATGGGCGACGGACGGCCGGTCGATGATAAAAGAGCTAGCTTACCGATCAAACTTGGCAGCTATCAAACCGACTAGTTTAATTGGCACTGGGAACTTGTATTCATCCTACCATCTGCCCACTCGCGAGACTTTTCCCTTTCTCAACTCTTCATTACATTGCAACGCGAAGACCACCCCTCCTCCCCCACCACCGACCCAAAAACTCGTCTTTCTTAAGCACACGAGAAGCAACGTGCAGAAAACCACCACCATGTCCATCATCGACATCAAGACCAAGGCCCAATTCGACGAGCTCGTCCAAAAGACGCCCTACGTCGCCCTGCAGGCCCACGCCGTCTGGTGCGGCCCCTGCAAGGCCATCTCGCCCTTCTTCAACAAGTTCGCCACCTCGCTCAGCCTCCCCGAAAAGTACACCTTTGCGCGCTTCGACACCGACGAGGTGCCCGACCTGGCCTTTGAGCTCGGCGTCCGCTCCATCCCCGCCTTCTTCTTCTTCGAAAAGGGCGACAAGACGAGCGACCTGACGGCGCCCAAGCCTCCCGCGCTGCAGAAAGTCATCGAGGACCTGTCGACCAAGGCCAAGGCGGGAAATGCTGTGAGTGCCACGACGACTGCGGATGGGAATGGCGCACATCTCTAACGGCACACTTTTCTCTGGTGTTTTTGTACAGTTCTCGACGAGCGAAGAATTCTAAAGAGCAGACAAAGGATCATGGGCAGGAACCACTTCGAACCCTGAAAAATCTTATACCCGAGGCGGAGAACAATAGTCCACTCGACGACGGAGTTGCATCGCGGCTGGGAGGAGAGCTCATGATTATAATTCAAAAACAATTGAAACACATCATGTTTAAACTTCGTCGTACATCTTGACGACATGGTTCGAACCTCGGAGAGAAACACAGACAGTCAAGCCAACGGCATCGTATTTTAGTCAATGTAAATGCAAAAGTGTTAACTCATTCGCTATTCAACGCCGTGCTGTGTAGCATGCAAAATCCAACGAAGCAAATGACCATCTCCGAGTAAAAGAGGTGAGATATTTTTCATTGCGCGTTCAGAGGTCATTCATCGGCAACGTTCAACGTTCTAATTGTAAGCCATTCAACTGCAATCCTCGCACATCGGCCTAGTCGCTCACCACACTCGACGCCCCGCTAAGCTGTCCGACTCCCGAGTCAGTCCGCTTCTTGCCCGGCGACTCTTGACGCCGCTTGCTACTGACTACGACATTTTGCTGCTTCGGCTCGTGGCTCGCCGTCTGCGAAAGCACCTCAGACTCCACGTCACTCGTTGCCGTTGTGGACACTGCCGGCAGCATGGACCGTCGTCGGCTGGTCTCGTCGCCGCTCGCAATCAACCGCCGCAAATCGTTCACGCCCATGCTGCGACGGTGACCGTGCGCTGTCCGCTCTGCTGAGGTGCTCGTCCGGCGAGATCCAGTATAAGGCTTGTCGCCTACGGAATTGCTGTTGGTCACGTTGCGTAGGCCAGAAAGACCTCCACGCCAACGGCTGAGGTTCCAAAAGCTACCGTCACGGCCCTCTTCCTGTATATCAGAGTTCGTTGTGCCAATCAAGCTAAAGCTTGGGGTTGGAGGAATAGTAGGTCCCATGCTCTGGTCTGTTTCTCTGCTGGCCACTTTATTGGGCTCCAAGTTGCTAGATGTTGTTCGACCGCGCCGCTGCATGTTGCTGTTGCTCTGCTTTCGCGACGGCGTTGTGGCGATATACGGCTGTTTTCGGGCATCCGAAGCCAGGTTGGAGACGGAGCCATTCAGCGGCGTTCGAATGCCGGTCTTGGATGGCGAAACTGATCGTTCACTTCTTGCTGTCGGCGTTCCAGTCGAGTTTCGTCCGCCTTCAATGTCCTGCCGCCAACTCATGATTCTATCCGAGGAAATCTGATTCGGCATCAAATTGCCACTAGTGCCCAGAGATCCACGTCGGGAGTGCGCGCGGCTGCCAGCGCTTGTTCTCGTTGCCAAGCTGGAGCTACGGCCGACGCCAGCTACCTTTCCGGAGAACTTGGAGCCCGTCTCCCACAGGCTTTGGTGCCGCTTCACAGCCGCACAGTCTTGCCTAAAGACCTTTATGATGCCTTTTCGATCTGTAGTAATAACAATGTTGCCCTCTTTGTGCTTGGAGCGTTCAATATAAGCGGGACTCTCATTTTGCTTCTTGATGCTAGCCGGCGCGTCCGAGTGAGCGCCCTCGGATAGAGCGCTCTGACTTATCGTGGCTTCGCTCAAGCTCATTAGCGTCACCGGTGGCGGGTTGCACAAATCATAGATCGGGTCACCAGATGCGCCTAGAAGTTGCTTTGTCGCGATGGGAGCCATGAGAGCGGCCGTCACCACTTCGGGGTGCGCGTCAAAACACTCGTAAGGCTGCTTGTCGCGGACTTCCAGCTCAGGGTGCGAGATGTCCCATATATACGCTTTGCGATCCTCGCTGCCAGAGGTCACAAAGTAGCCGTCATCGCTAAATCGAGCGTGAATCTGGCTAGATGAATTCTCGTGGCCTTTGAACTTGGCTTCCAGCATCCGTGTCTTCAAGCTGTAGATTCGTACTCGCGAATCATTGGAGCTGATGAGAACCTTGACATCTGATTGGTGGTGGCCGTGAACAGAGACCGCCTTGGTGCGGATGCCAGTAATTTTGCTGCCCTTGGCATTTTTACCGCGCGACGAGCGAACATGAATCTGCCAGGATTTCTTGAGACCTTCGGTCTCGTAAAAGATGCAGATGCCGCTAAGAAGACCACAGATGGCCGTCTTGCCGTTGGGGGTAAAGGCTACGGCCGTGATGAACTCACCCGTCGACGCAGCAAAGGCGACAGACTTGTCAGGGATGCTCCATAGTCGCAGCTGCTCGTCCAAGGATCCAGCGAGGAAGAAGCGGTCGTCAGTTGGGTGGAAGGCAATAGAAGTGACGAGATCATCGTGCTTGAACGTGCAGAGGCTTTCTTGCCGACTTAGATGCCATAGCTGTACCGTCTTGTCCATAGACGAGGACAGCAAAAAATTGTTTTTGCTCCAGCTCAGCGCGAGTACTTCCCCACAGTGTCCTTCAAATTCGCGAACGGGCTGGCTGCGAAAGACAGGTGCACTTAGTCGTTCCCTTTTGAGACGGCTCTCTTTTTCGTCCTCTTGTTCCTGCTCAGCTTCGTATGCCTTTCGCTCCTCGGGTGTCGAAAGAACGGCATAAACGCGAACGACATGGTCCATGCCCGCGACCGCGAGGTAGCGACCATCAAGACTAAACTCAGCCGCCCATATAGCATCGCCTCCTTTGAGGATCTTGCTACCAACGACAGTGGCGGGCGCATGCTTTGAATGGCTGTCGTCTTTCTTGGTGCTAGAAAGCTCCTGGGCGAGGAACAGATGGTTGAAGCTGCGAGACTTTTTGTTGTGTGCCCTGACACGAATATATCGGGGCGGCTCCTTGTGCAGCGGAAAATAGCCACCACCGGCGCCCATGACTGTGGTTAGAGCTTGGGCATTGCTGCCATCGGTGCGGCCGTGGTCGCCGAATTCCGAGTCGGAGTCGACATCGTCGTCTTTCTTGAAAGGTCCGCGAATAGACAGGCGGCTGAGAAAGGATGTACCCTTTTTCCGATCCTTGATACTATCCGGGCGCGCACTGGGTGTCGAGTCATGGCTAGGGCGGCCAATACTGTCCGGAGTCGGGCTGTCGGGTCTGCCGGCACTGAGTAGGCGTTGCGCAATGGTGGGTTCGGTGTTGCTATTTGTCCGAAGGTATATTTGCTAGCAAGGTCAGCAGAGTGTAATTTGTAGTATAATAATAGAATACGAACTGTGCTGAGAGGGTCCAAGCCAGAGTTGTGGCCTTGGTTCGATGTGCTAGGTTTTAATGCATTTTTGCTCAATTGGTTGTCCTTGCTGACTGGCGGACCGGCACTGCGGGAATGCTTGGAAGTTGGGCGTCGACTGACAATTGGACTGAGGGACTCGGGGCCATTCTCGTCCACTAGAAGTCCGTTAGCACGCAGTTGAGGAGGTCTCTCGTGGTCAGTCGTGGGACTGACCTGAAGGCGATTTGGTGAAAGTTCGCACGTGTCGATCGTGGTGGTCCCTGGCCGAGTGCAGATCGCCAACTAGCGTAGGCGGAGAAACGTCGCTGGTCATGTTTCCATACTAGCAAAGAGCAAAGCAATGTATGATTACCGTGGAAGAAGTCGTGGCGCGGGAGCAAGCTCAATTTTCTGACATTGCGCAACCAGGACGAGAGAAGGAGGCGCCGGGGAGGGAGAATGCTGTTGTCGCGCTGAGCCAGCCTCCAAGAAAAAGCAGAACGCAGGCACGAAAGGGACTGCGACTGGCTGTCGACGGAAGGGGCGCAGCGAAAATAGGTGCTGCTAAATAGCAAATGTGAGATTTTGAGATTGGGTAGCAGTTCAGCTATTCCAGGACAAGTGTTGGGCGATTCGAGAGCGCCAGTAGCGAATAGTTGTAACGACGAAACAGTGACAGAACGTGAATTGCCGGGCGGGAACCTCTACAAGGCACGTAGGAGAGGGGTAGGGAAAATATCGTCGGAATGGCTTGGGCTGTCGCAACGCTGTGGCAAGCTCTCGAGCTGATTAAGTTGATTTTCAGTTCGGAGGTCTGCTAGTCTCCGTAGCCGTGAGATCCGCAAGAGGAAGACGAAGGCTGGACCAGGGCGGAGTTTGGGTGCCGGGGAGTTGTCCAGGTTCGGGGGTTTCAACGGATAAAGCTAGAAATGAAACATGAGGAGTAGGTAAAGGGCAGAAACGACGTTGGGTAGGGCGCAGAATAATTGGCTTTAATTTTGCATCGATGACGGTGCCGGACGGCGTTGGTGCGCGGCAGGCCGGCCTGATAAAGTTGCTGCTGGGGAAAGCCTAGACAAAGTTAAAGCGTTGACTGAGGACGGAATTGGCGGAAAGGCTACGTCGGTGGAGGGTTGTGAGAAAACAGCGACGAGTTGCTAAATCGCAAAGGAGAAAAACGCCGAATACAGAGATATGTAAATGGCGAATATGGTGGTGGGAGAAAAAAGAAGTTGCAAACAGGGAAGCGCGTCGATGATATGGCTGGCGGCTGGCCGACTGTAAACTACCCAGGTTTCCAGCCAGCTCAGGCTATTTTCGGCGCTCTCGCGGGCCCCAGCAGGTAGGTAGGAGGTACTTGCAGGTAGGTAGCAAGCCTGTCCAATGTTGTCACCATGACCATGCCAGCGATCGGTGTTACTCTACTGGTTCAAGGCAATAATGGTCCCTGCTGCTGTGTAATGTTACAGACAATCGAACACCGATTGATTTGCTGCTTGGCATTCGTGGCATTCAATTCTATCAAGGCTAGTCCAGAGCTCAGCCGACGCCCGGTTTTAAGGCTCGCGAGCCTCTTTCGCTGGTCATGGCTTACTCAACGACACTTTTCATTCTCGTTTTTTTTCAGTCTTTTCTCCGGCGCGGGGGGGTTCGTCACTCAGGCCGGCCCCAGGCCGCCGTCCGCAACTTCAAACGCGAGCCTGCCCCATCGTTGCTCCATCCAGACGGGCCCATGTCAGCGGCGCAATGCTACCTCTGGTGCTTGGCCGGGCGGCCGTTTCTAGTTGCCTCTCGGTTTCGCTCACATTGTGGTATAGCACCTACCACTACGTACCGGGACACCCAACCAAGAATCTTTCAGCCACTGGAGGAAAAGGGATACCTGTTGGGGCTGCCAAGGTCTCGCCGGCGCCTTGGTTAGGTATGGACCGCAGGCTGGTTGGCAGGTGGCTGGTGGCTGGTGGCCCCCTTGGGTACCTAGGTACCTTAGGTATAGTACCTAGGGATACCTGGGCCGAGAGCCTTGTGTGAGCGCCAAAAAGCTATTACCGCACCGCAGAGGCAGGCTACTGTATCGAGACAGCGCGATGGAGGAGGGCAAAGCGGGCAGCCAGAACGAGAAAAGGCTACCAGAAAAGCCTCGGCGATTATCACCCCATCAGTAATCCGTCGTACGTGGGTGGCTGTACTTGCATGTGGCTTGCTGACAGCTATTTAGTTGCGTAGCACGGCGCACGGGTAGGTACCTAGTTAGCAGAATTCCCTTAGCGTTATAAGGGACACTATCTTGACACGCCATCCATTTCAGTCTCTTCCCCTCTTCTGCCCTACAAGACGTCTTCTCTTCCCGCTAGAAATGTTTTGTTTCTCAATCTAGAACCGATGGAGCTTTCCGTTTTCGACTGGTAAAACACTCACACGCACCGATCAAGGATTGGCTTTTACTTAGGACACGAAAAGATAGTGGCTAATGCCCGTGCTCGCAATTCCCCCATGGTGGTAATTCCCCCACAGTCGTCGTAACTTGTTTTAGAAGGTTATGGGCCTTTGCTCAATATTCCTTACGCGTACGTTACTGCATCCAGGCCAGGGCCCTCGCAGCTTCGCATTCGAGGCTGGTGAATCCGAGCCCACAACGTAAGTCTGTCAAATACAGTGCCTTTGCCTTTGCCATGCTAGGTCACTTTGCCTAGCAACGACACGGCTCGAATTGCGACCCTAGGCTGTTTGTGGTAAATGACACTGAAGAGTCTTTACCATCATCATGACATAATACGCGTGTGGTTATTTCCACACCTGGCCTTGGCGTCAAACAACAAACTGACATTGTATCTCCTGTGGCTTGTGGATTTGATCTCTGAACCGTGTCTCTCGATTACTCGGCGTTTCTTTGTGAGACCACTACAGTTGATGTGCCGCTATCCGCTGCATACCGCAGGCTCCCTTTCCCTCCCCTCCCCTCCCCGAGCCATCTTCTGTAGCACCAGCAAAAGGGGAAAAGATGCGTGATAACCAGTTGGAGGCACATGTGAGAAAATAACACGTACATGAAAAACCGCATGTGCTGATATAATTATGTACAGAACTTTGGCACAGCACCAACAGAGCTATCATATTAATAGACACGCAGAGCCTTCCTCTCACAGTTTACTCGGATCCTCCGGTACAACCATGCCATCTTGATATCCCGACGCCACGTGCCTCCCCTCGGGACTCCAGATCTTCGATATCATGGTGCAGCGGCCCGCAGCGACTCGCGGCCAAGAAGCTTCCTGGATCCACCAGCCATCGCCCATAACAGCTTCTTCCGCATTCACGTGAACGTAGAATGCGTAGCTCAAGCTGGCAGCTCTTCCCCATCGGTGGCCGTAGCCCAGGTGGCAGCCAAGCATGGTGAGTCCGTTTCTATCGGCCTCGAAAGCGTGGCAAACAATGTGGCCGTTGGGGTCGTCTCTGGGGATTGGTTTTAATGGTCGGTAAAGTATGAGCTCTCGACGTTCCGTCACCGCGTGGTCCTGGTTGTACGTCTCCATGTCCACCCTGTACATTTCTAGCACGGGAAATGTCCCAGGTCCCGTCTGTCCGCTTCGCACAACTTGGTCTTGGACTGAGTCTATATGAACAATATGGGGCCGCTCCCATTCCTCTGGCCGCTTTCTCGCGAGAATCTCGGCGAATCGAACTTGTGGTGATTGTTTTTCCTGAATATCGTCCGGGGAAGGCATAGACCTTTTGAACGTGGCAAGGCACGTGAAGCAGACCCCATTCAGTTCCTTGGCTGCGTCCGAAGCGTTGAAGAGTCCTGTGTTGGGGTCTACAACGGACGATTCCTTCGGCTGTCTCGTCTGCACTAGCCTTGTCGCAAACGACTTGCCGGTGTGTATGGCGGTGACCTCATGTACAAATGGGCGATCAGAGTGGCCAGCAACAGTAAACACACCTTGTATAGACTAATCGTGTTAGCATCCTGCGATTATCGGTTGCATTGCTTTCTTACATGTATCCCCATGTATCCTTTCTGGGTTGCATGCGATTGCGTTTCCTCAGCCTCGATGGCTCGCGCCGCCGCCAGCGGCGCCTGTGCATAGACAACGCCACCAAAGACACCTGTAGTGGTTGATTTCTTTGTCTTTGTCTTGGTCGGCTGTTCTTCTACCCCGGCAGGCAGATCAGCGCCTGGCCGCCATGCAGGATATCGTGATGTGTACTGCACTGTAGAGCCGGGAACTCTAAACAGCTCGAAGGCCTCATAGCCGAGCCGGCCCTGTGTGTCGGCCATGACAGCTTCGGTAGGAGGCGGTAGGCGCGATTGGCTGCTCAATCAAGTGTCTCAAAACAGGACAATATTTGTCTAGTTGCTATCGAGTTGTCATATGCTGCATACATATATGCAAATGCTAGGTAGAGGTGTGCTGTGAGGCGGTTGTACAAGCCCATAGGCTGACTGCCTCGGCAATCTAGGCACGGAATCCAGAGCTCTCCACAACGCCGACGCGTTGGAGGTTCCGCGGCCAGAGTTTATGTAAAAAGCCCAGCATTCTCGAGCTGTCCTAATTTTCCCATTGTTCATGCTCGATTTAGAGCTATAGAAGTTGTTTATGTTTATACTATTGTCACCGTGACAGAAATGCCGGTACTGTGCCCCGCGTAGAGCACCTACAGGTCTGCCTCTGACTGGCCAGCCGCTTGGACAGGAAGCTTCGAGGCTCTGTCCTTTGCAATATCACACATGGCCTGTGTTCCACCGATTAGCTTATCTTCAAGTGCTTGAGATAGAATTGTAGTAGTACCTGCAGTGCAGCGTCGACTTCCTTGTCAAAGTCGCCTCTGTCCATACGCGCCTTCATATCCTCCATGATTTCTGGTCTTCCACGCCCGTTCACGAAGGCTACGTAGCGTAGGCCAGGAAATCTTTCCTCGTATTCGCGGTTGATTCTTGCTAGGATCTCACTCTCGCCGCCCAGCTTGGCTTGCTCTGCGGCCGACTGCGCAGATTCCACTTTCTTCGCTCCGAGACGAGGGTGAGAGCCCAGAATGGACAGTAATTGTTGGTCCGGGCTGGCTGGTGTGGATTTTGATGCAAGCGAAAGAAAAGTCTCGCGACAAGCTTCGATCAATTCATTGTAGGACGAGAACGCGCGAGACTTGGTCACTGGAATCAGCGCCCTGTGGATTTCTGGACTAGGTTCAAACAAAAGATCCAACGCCGCAGACTTGCGACTGTCAGAGATGTTTCTCAGGTCAGAGATATTCGGTAGGCTGGCAAAAGTCATTCTAAACGTTGAAGAAGCAACAAACAGTCTGCCGGTGCTGCTACAACACCTTCGAGTTTTGTCTTTTAGTACAGGGTGGCCCCGTGGTTCTGTCGGCGCTCTCCGATGGCGGAATGCGGAGCAGATGCGGCATGCCAATGCCCAGCTGCGCCAAATGCTATAATATCGCAAATACACAAAGGGAGCAGTTGTATCACTGTTGGAAACAGGACCTCACGACAAAAATACCAATATTCAAGGTTGACAACAGTTGCAATGGGCGTTCGTTGCCTTGTTACAACGTGTCAAGCGAGAAACGGATTAAGGTCTTCGCTTCCTAGGCTCAAGTACTTCCCAAGGATTGAATGTCCAACATATCGAAACTGACTTAACCAGTCGTAACTGCATGACCGATAGTTATGTTTTATTGCCACTCAACCGCTGTCCTGGAGCTTGGCGATGCGGCGGCACAACTGGGAACGGCTGGCCCCACATAGAGCTGGCGCTGTGCTGTGGTTGGTCAGACCTCGCTAGGCAGAAAATCTCATGGAACAAATCAACGTTTGCGACAACACGAGCTTCATCAGGCGACAGCGCTGCGCTTCTGTACACATCGACATTGAAAGCCGCCAGAGCTTTCAGCATCAATCGCAATGCTCTGTGGAAGTTAGTATACTTTACATATTGGCATCTACTCGAGACTGCCCTTGCTAACAATATGTGTAGTTTCTGGAGAAGCTCCTCAAGAGCCAGTCGCGTCCAGAAAGTCAGGTTCGTCGCATCGCACTGCTCGCCGACGCCTTCTGCGGCTGCCCCGATGACTAACAATTCTACTGCAGGCGTCGTCTACGAGAAGCGACTCATCGAGCAATACATCAACGAGCACGGCACCGAGCCCAGCACCGGCGAGGCCCTCACGGCCGACGACCTGCTCTCCATCAACTCCTCTCGCATCGCCCGCCCTCGTCCGCCTACACTGACTTCGATACCTGCGCTGCTCGCCACCTTTCAGAATGAGTGGGACAGCCTCGCTTTAGAAACATACAACCTGCGCGAGCAGCTTGCTCGCACGAGGGAGGAGCTAGCCACCTCTCTTTACCAGCACGATGCTGCCGTTCGAGTCATTGCCCGTCTGACCAAGGAGAGAAACGAGGCTAGAGATGCCCTGAGCAGAATCACGGTTTCTGGCGCCGGTGTCAATGCCGACGAGATGGCTGTTGATACAGAGGGTCTGCCAGAGGCCTTGGCGGCTCGCGTAGACGAGGTTCACCAAGAGTATGTCATGAAGTTCCAGCTTAGCGCAACAAGACTAACATAGAGCCCAGCCTCTCCAAGGGTCGCAAGAAGCGCCCTGTCCCTAAGAACTGGGTCACTCCCCACGAAATTGCCGCTTTCGAGGTTACGGCTACGAACGCGCTACCAGTTGCGCAAGCCACTTGCTTGGATACAGAGGGTGCATATGCTGCTGTTGGAGGTCTGCAAGGTCAGGGAGCCATCTACGCTGTGGCGGCCGATTCTTTGGAGCGAGAGCTTGTTGTTGGCGAGCCTGCCACTAGCACGCTATGGACTGGCTCCAAGCTGATTTATGGCACCAGCAACGGCGGCATCAAGGTATTTGAGGGCGGCAATCAGGTTGCGGCAGCTTCCGAGCATTCGGGCCCTACAACTGGCCTGAGTATTCATCCAAGCGGCGATCTTGTTGCCTCAGTTGGCACCGATAAGAGCCTTGTTCTATACGATCTGGCCAACAACCTGAAGCGCGTGAGCCGCACATTTGTTGACGCTTGTAAGTCCGCAGTCGCAGATGGATAGTTTTTTTTGACGAGGCTCAGCTGACATAAGCAGCGCTCACAACTGTGGCTTTCCATCCTGATGGACACCTCGTTGCTGCTGGCACTGTCACAGGCGACGTGAAATTATATATGACCAAGACTCTCGAGCACGCTGCCGTTTTCAAGCTGGGAGCCCCCATCCAAGCCCTCACATTCTCGGAAAACGGCTTCTGGCTAGCAGCTACCGCCAAGGGCCAGAACTCAGTCACAATATTTGACCTTCGCAAAGAGGGCGATGCCGCCACGGCCAAAGTTCTCGAGACTGGCGGCGCCGTTCAGTCGCTTGCTTGGGACTACACGGGCCAGTACCTGGCCACGGCTGGCCCCTCAGGCTTGACCATTCAACAGTATGCCAAGGGCAACAAGAAGTGGGCGGAACCGTTCCGCAATGCCACGGGCGCTGTCGCTGTGCGATGGGGTGAGTCGGGCAAGACTCTGGTTGCCGTCAACGGAGACGGCGTCATCAGCGTCGTCGGCGTCAAGGCATAAGCGGAAGCGAAATGGTCCTCTCTGTATCGGATTTTGGAGTATGAACAGGTACTAGTAATGTTTTCTAGCCCAAAAAACGGCATTTCAAAAGGAGTGGCACGGATGTGAATCTACTGCATATCGCCGTCATGTATTTTATCATTCAAATTGTGGCCGAGTGAACGCATCGGCCTTCCGCTTTGAAATTCCGTGCTTATTCAACAGTGAAAATGTTAAATCAGCTTATTTGACTGATGAGCCGTCTGCAACTAGTCTACAGTAACCTTTGCCTTGGGCGCGGGAAAATGGCACTCACTCCTTGCCACGAAACCTCTGAGTAGAGGATTTAAGCCTGTAATTAAGTAGACGATGGGTCTTTTCTTTCTCTGTTCTGGCAGCTGTGAAGTGAAGAAAATGTTCATGGCACTCCTCTCATACGCCCACGTGTCAGTGTTGCCTGAGCTTGCCACCTGCTGCCTGTCGTAGTTACAAGATCTAAGCGCCTGTGGCCCACAAACAGGCTCGCCGCTCCCCCACCGTCGAGACCTAGGTAGTATCACAAACTCTTCCCTCGCCACACCAGAGCCTCGACCTCTCCAAGTCTCGCCAGCGCAAAAGGGTGCATCGTCCGCCTCTTCGAACTATAGAAACTGCTTCTACACGCAACAAAACTCGCTCCAACATCGCCTGTCCCCCAACCATCACTCGCCTCGAGCGCCAAGGCATGGGCAATCACTACAGCGTGTAAAGAACGGAGTTAACGCCCGATCCCTTCACAGCCCTTTGCTGCTTTGCGACCCTTCCTAGGCTCTACTATTTCGACCACCGCCGCAGCCGATGCCTGGCAGAGGCTTTTCGATAGACGCGGTAACGCCCGATTTTCACCTCTCCTCATACGCCCTCGGGTATTATCCACGGGAACGCCTCCCACAGCCGCCCGACTCGCCGCCCATCCGCCGACGCCCTCGCAGAACCCACGGCGGCCCTCGCGACAACATTGCGACACTTCTGCATGAGATCATGACGACACCCGAGCACAGTGGCTTCGAGTTTGTGAGCGACGATGACGACGACGATCTGGTCGAGATCGTCTCGGCGCGGCCCAGCAGGCCCGCCAGCGCCGTCCCTCCGCCGCCCCTCCTTCTTCCACAGCCTGGTGGCAGCCGACCGTCCTCGACAGGTGCCGCGCGTAGAGTACGACATGCCGGGTCGCGTCCGCCCCCCCAAGAAGCTGTGATTGATCTCACAGAGGAGCCCGACTCGCCGGTCGAGGTGCGAGCAGCTCCGCGGACCAATGCTGCGACAGGGGAAACACCAGCGGCACGACTCCCACCGATTCGCACGCACCGCCATCCTCGCCGCACGAACTCGCAGCGTCTCACACCACCACGGCTTTCCCGCAGCGAAAGCATTATGCTTGCGTCGGAGCCCAGCTTCAGCTTCATCGATCTCACCGGCGACGACGACACCACAAACGCTAATCAAACAACCTCCAACAACGAGCCGCCCCGTCGCAGCAACCGCAACCACCAGCGTCCCATCATACCGCCGCATCCCGACAGCAACACGGCCGGCGCAGGCAGTGACCACCTTGTCGACTTTGAGTTTCTGAACCCGCGCCACGCCATCCGTTATGGTTTCGCGTCATCCTTTGCCAGGGGCTTTGGCCGCACACTCGCCGATATTCTCAGTGCCGACTTCCTCTCCAGCCAGACTACACCGTCCCTGCCGCTTCCCTCAGGACTGCCCGCGCGCCTGTATGCTCAGAGATACCCGCGACAGCCTAGTCCTCCACGGCAAATGCCTGCGCTGCCCCCGACCACTCCGGGCTTTACAAGGGAAACAGTCGTCGAGCCCGGCGAGGATGCGGATGAGCGCGTCATCATCTGCCCTTCCTGTACCGAGGAGCTAGCCTATGATCCTGCCGGCGGCGGTGCGGTGCAGACCACGGCCACCGGGGCCAAGAAGCGTAAGCGTGTTGTGGGCGATCATCACTTTTGGGCCGTCAAAAAGTGCGGACATGTGAGTCTCTTTATCCATCCATGCGCCAAGAAGGTCATGGTAGCTGACTATATAGGTCTACTGCGCGGAATGCTTTGAGAATCGCCGACCGACCAAGGCCAACCCCGACGGCGTGGGCTTCGCCGGTCCGCCAGGCAAGCTGCCGGTGCAGGCGCCTAACGATTTGCGCTGCGCGGTGGAAGGGTGCGAGTCCAAAGTGGCAAACAAGACGGAGTGGGTAGGAATTTTCCTATAGCCGACGTGTTCCCACTTGATTCTTCTCAACGACGATCATGATATTGTATTTTTTTATGGAGTCTGGGATACTTTGGTAATGACGCTCTCTTTTCGTGTCAACTGCATAGGCGAGACCAAGGGCATAAGCATTGAAAGCGGCAACGGATTATGGCTGGCGTTTGGGGCGGCACGGACGTAGACGGTTATGATGACGAAGGCGCCTTGTGCTTTTTCTTTTTTTGAGCATCAAATTAGCGTTTTTGACAGCAAGTCATTTTAAATCAACAACATTCAGGTATTAATTGCGAATCATGAGTCATGAATCATGGGTATCTATCTCTATTTCTTTCATCCTCAGCGGTCGATCAACACAGCGCCAGATCCCAGGCTGCGTCCTCCACCCAGTCACCTCCGTACTCTGTCTCCTGAGAGCATCGCATCTCCTGCGGCGGCACATTCTCCTTGTCTAGATGAGCGCCCTGATCTGGGGCGTTGCACGGCCTGGTCGGAGACGCCGGTCGATGTGCCTCATCGCACTTGCTCTGTCGCATAACGAGGCCTGCTTCCTGCCGCTGACGCTCCTTTTCCTGGATCTGTTCGAGGGCGGCTGACCGGCGGCTGCGCTGCAGCACGAGAGAGAGCTGCTCCCGGGAGCCAGATGATGTAAAGAAGCGAGAGGGTTGTGGCTGTGGAGGATGCTGTGCTACTGGTTCTGGCCGGTGGGCTGGCGTGCTTGTATAGATTTGTGGTGTATGCCGGTGTGGTTTTTGTGATGTCAGTGAACACTCCAACAGCGAAGGCTGCGCTGTGGATGGAAAAGAGCCAGATTCCGACTCGAACCCGTCAATTCCAACTTCTAGTTTTGCAGCCGTCCGTTGCCGTGCACCGCTCTGTGGCTGTATATTTGCGTCTCGCGTCGTGTGCTGCTGTATCTTATGTAATGGTGTTTGTGGTGAGGCTTCGCCCTGGCCGGGCTCCTGCTCGTCTAAGAGCTCGCGGAGCTGCTGTGACGATGTCGGGAAGAAGTCATCGACGTTGAAGAGAATTGCTTGCGTCCCTAGTGGCGGCGCCTGTCGTGGCAGCTCTGACGATGATTGGGAGATTTGAAGCTTGCGCCGTGGTGCAGATTTCCACTTCCCCAGCAGCGGGCTCGGCGACTCATGGCCTGCTGTATTTCGAGGCTCCCTCGGTGATATGCCCCTCACCGGCGTAATAGTTGTTGTACGTCTGTCTGAACATGGTATCCCGACTATTTGCGACTTGGCGGGGGTCTTACCCCCACTGAGTAGCTCATCGAGCTCCTCCAACATATCTGTATTGATTTCTTCATCGAGAAGATCCTGTGATGACATACTGTTGGTATCCTTGGTCTCTGACTGTTCGACCTGATATTTCATATCGTCGGCAGGCTTTTGCGCCGGTGGAATTTGGATAGGTCGAGCTCTTGTGTCGGCACCAGAGACCTTTGGTAGCTGAGCCCGGCTGACCAAATCCAATGCCGCGTCATATGAGGCTTCATAAAACGGTTCTTCGAGGCTGAGATCAATATCGTAGTCCTCGGAAATCAGATCCATGCCTTGTTTTATGATCTTTTCATCCACCCTCTCGTTACATATCGGTGCTTGGGCGTCATCTGTGCCCATGTTGTGTTCGATGGTCTTGTTGTCTATACTCGCCGGTGGTGGTCTGTCGCTTGTGATATCTTCCGAAATCATATATCCATCATGCCACTCTTCTGCCTCCGTTATAGAGCCCAGTGCAGTTGCATTCGCGCACTGCTTTTCTTCGGGCTCGTCCAACGGTACCGCCCCTGTAGTGGTCACCGCCTTCCCCTCTGCATCCCGCTTCTTCTTCGAGCCATTTCCCCTCACAAACCTCGCAATTGTATCCTGACTTGGGCGCACATTCACCAGCGGTAGGCCATTTCGACGCTTCTCCTCGCGTTGCTGCATTTCCTTTTCCTTCTTCTTTTCTCGCACAGCACGCGCTTTTGCCGCCGCCTTCTCCTTTTCAAATTCCTTTTTAATGCGTTCTTGTTCTTCCCGCTCCCACTTGATACGCTCGGCGCGCGTCATAGTTGGGGTCTTGGTGGCAGCCTTGTATGCCTTGCGCACTTGCTTAGAGGTCATCGGTCGTGCGGGGGCCGCAGTGTCGGCATCGAAGCGCGGCGCAGGGGGGATGACGGTAAACGTATTTTGGCGCGCCATTTTGAAAGTGCTACTTTCCCGTATACTACCCGGGTAACTCCGGCAGGTGCATTTTTCGGCATGGATCTGTCTCTGGTTGTTGGTCTGACCGTGAAGCTGTACCAGTTTGTTGACGCGTTACTGGCACGGAGTCACGTGCGTGGGCCTGCAATGACGCATCCGTATCTCGGCGCTGGTGACGCTCGCAAATTGATAAAGAAAGGAAATGATTTATAAAAGGCTGACAATATTTTTTTTAAAAGAAATTGTTCCAAATCTGTGAATTGTGATGGAGACGGTTGTCAAACGATTCATTGCATTATTTGTCCAGGCTCTCAACAGATGGATCCCATGCGCACGGGCTATACTCGTCTGTCGCGAGATCGTCCACTTCCTCCTCTGTCAATTCAAAATCATACAAGTCTACATTCTCCAACACGCGGCTCGGTGTAACCGTCTTGACGAGGGGCACAAAGCCCATTTGCAGGCTCCAGCGTAGCAAAATCTGCGCCTCCGACTTGCTATATTTGGCGGCCAGCTGCTTCAGCTTGGGGTCACCAAAGCGCTCGCCGCGGACGATCGGGCAGTACGCTTCCAGCACAACGCCGCGCTCCCTGCACCACTCGGTCACATCCTTCCGCATTAGCCATGGGTGCAGCTCCCACTGACCGACAGAAAGTACGCCGCCCTTGCCAGGGCCGCGCTCGCCCTCGAGCTCTTTAATATAGGCTTCAAGCTCGTCGAGATGATGCACGCCGTAATTGGAGACACCAATGGAGCGTACCTTGCCGGCCTCGACGCACTCGACAAGCGCGCGCCATGCGCCCTTGCGGGCCTCGGGCCCTCCGTAGGGACAGTGGATGAGCATCAAGTCCAGGTAGTTGAGCTGCGTCTGCTCAAGAGCGGTGTCGACGAGCTTGTGGGTGCTGTCGTAACCCATGGGGGCCTTGAAAAATGGCACCTTTGAGGTGAAGAAGACATCGCTGCGCGAAACGCCCGATGTCTTGATGGCCGAGGCAGACTCGCCCTGGTTTCGGTAGAGTGAAGCCGAGTCAATCTGTAAGTATTAGCTTTAAAAGTTCAATTGGCTTCGTAGATGACAGATCGCACATGTCGGTAGCCTGCTTCGAGGGCCTTCTGGCAGATGGCTGGACACTCTTCTTTCGGGCTACAAGGGTTAGCTGCGTGCTTGGTTGGTGTCGCTAGGCCATTGCAGATAATACATTTGATAAACCTGAGAGAATAATTAGCCTGCTTAATTGCTTATCTGTGCGGCCATGGGAATCAAGTACACCGAAGCCAAGGAGCGGGATCTCGTATCCCGAGTTGAGCTTGGCCTTGGAAGCGCTTGTGAAGTTCTGCGACATTCTCACAACTGGACGAATTTACATATATAGCGATGAAGAGAATGGTCCAGATAATGATTTAGCGATTCACTTGGTGCTTGATTTGCGGTGGCTAGGATGAAATGTTGCTTGCTTTGCATCAACATGAGCATTGCAAGACGTGGGGTCCTGGGGACTTGATCATCTGCATCTGTGGGCCACAAGCCGCTGTAACCCAACGACTTGTCCACTACTTAATAACATACCAGTATCCCCTCGCACCTGAGGTAGTACCTAGGTAGGTTGGTCCTAATCCTGGTTTCTTCTATGTTTCTGCACCTCAACTCTGACAAAACTACCCCAGACAGGCTATTTGCATTGCATGGCACCATAAATACGTCGAGGCCGACCACTAAACATCATTCTATGGGTCTAGCATCCGTTACAGCAGTCATTATTACACCCACAATCCGCAATCACAGTAGTTATCATCATCTCGTCATGCTGAGACGCATGACGCAGCAGCATCACTCTTAGGCGTAGAGCACCACAAGAAATCAGATCTTAATTGATCTTCGCGCATTGTGCATTGCATTTTTTTTCGCTTGTCACATTTACACAAACTACCATTCTGCCTTTTATTTTAGGCCATTGTCACCCAACAGAATCTTACAACATTCGTCCCCTCATCGAAATCGAAATCACTTGTCCGAAACGCCGCCAACATGGTCACTGCCTTACAACGAGCCACTGTGCGCGCTAGGCCCATCATCGGTGGCCGCCTCTTTCACCGCAGCGCCGTCTCGGCATATGCCTACAAAGATACCCAAGACCGCGACAGCCTCGAACCGCATTCGGCAGAGCATACAATGTCGGGCCGTGATGACGACGTGTCAGCGCTTGACAGTGCTTTTGAGCCCACCAAGAAAAACGCGCCAGAAGCAGAGATGCACGATGCATCAGATGGCTCCCGCAGTAGTCCTCTCGAACTCAGCGGCGCAAACCAAGACCTGAGTAAACCGCCCAAGGACGGCCAAAAATCACCGGGACAGAACAAAGAAACAAACGGGTCAGCAAAAGATCAGCGTGAAAAGGCAGACATAAGCAAAGCATCGTCGGGGGGGAAAGGTCCTGGAGGTTACTGTTAGCTCGTCGATTTATCGCACCACCTCAATGCCGAGTTACGCTTAGAGCCATGTATACATATCAGTGTTACTTTTCGGCCATTAAATCGTCGCCATCATATATCATTTCACTTATTTGCTCGCAGCCCTTGAGGCTAAAATACTCGCCAGTATGTCTAGTCCACCGTGAAACTCCAACTTGGGGTATACTAACCCAGTGCCGTGGTTGATTTCCACATCCCACGATTCTTCATCTCCCTTGAGACTTAACCGCACTTTACCATCAGAATGGCCCTTTGTCGCTATAATCGCAGCTGTGAGCTCATCGAGACTGTATTCTTTCCCTTTGACGTGCCTGATTCTTTGTGAAGGCGCCAGCCCAGCCTCGTCCGCCTTACTGAAGCGCCGCACGTCGTCGATGGCGCCGTCTTCGCCAACGCGCACGCCGAGCGAGTACCATACAGCGTGCCGGCGCTGCGCATTAGGCACGGGCGACTCGATTTCCTCGTGGACGTAACCAAATTTATAGCCAGCGCGCTTGAAACCGTCTAGGTTGACATGCGGCTGTGGCGTCTGCACGCGCTGTTGGAAGAAGCTTGCCCAGTCGTGCGGTAGAGTGTCGTCGAGCGTCGACACGACCTCTTCCAGAGTGTACGGAATGACAAGCGGCTGTCTCTCGCCAGCCGTGTCAAAGAATCTGCGTGTAAAGTCGTCCAGCGTCTTGGTCCCATGACTTCGTTCCCGGATCAAGGTATCGACATCGAGCCATAGCAGGGTGCCTTCATCGTAGTAGTCGGTGCCGCGCAGGTAGCTCTCCCATCCGCTCGATCCTCTAGCTTTGAGAGCCACGCCCGTCGCCATGTCTTCTGTTGAGCGCCAGCCGCGACCCGACTGGCTCTGCATGTCGGCGATTGCGATGGAAAACTTGCTCTTAACAGTGCTTTGCGATGATATGCCAGATCGCGCGGCCAGCACATAGCCATAATAGTTTGTGAGGCCCTCGTATACCCACAACAGCGTGCCGTCGAGCGGCGCAGTGAAGTCGCTTGGCACATGGCCCGCGGGACGGCGATACTTACCGTTCCATACATGCGCATACTCGTGGCAGAAGAGGTCGCCCATCCAGTTGAAGAGATCATCGTCAGCGTAGACCCTACCGGAAGTAATGAGATGACACGACTCGGCATGCTCTATCCCGCCTCCCCCGGCGCGCTGATCCCCGGGCTGAAGGACGTCTGACGAAATGGACAGAAACTTATACTGTTGATAAGGCCCTGGGCCAAATACAGCCATGGTCTCATTGATGAGCCTTCTCAGCTTGTCGAGCCGTTCTTGGGGGATTTCCATGAGTTGCGGTTCGCTAAAGGCAACACAGAGCTGGTGCTTGCCGTCCTTGGTAATGTTGCTCTGGCTCAAATGCTGCCCTATCAGCACTGGGGAGTCCTCCAGTCTCTCTGCTGTCACCGGCTTGAATTTAATTGTCCTATGAGTGCCGTCAGAGGCAGCCTCCGTCTCAGTGCGGAGGCTGGTAGCGTAGTCCCAATTTCCCAGGATGCGAATTGTAGCTTGAATGGGGGTTCTTGACACTGGGCAATAAGCTGGGTGCATCATAAACGCTTCCCATGAGGCCATAGCCATGCGTCTCGTCAGATGCCCCTTCATGACGGCGTCAAAGCTGGCGCGCACGGTTGTCACTTCGTTCGGAACGTCGACGTGGTAAATATGAATCTGCGTAGCGTCACGGCGCCACTTGAGGATCTGGCTGCCATTATCGGCGGTGAATGTAAGGCCTGCGATGCGGCTGACAGGCCCGTTGGGCATGTGTGAAGCGCACAGCCAGAGAGGCGTGGTGAAGCTCGCCGTGATGTTGGGCCGCACCGGCAGATTGGCCTCGACATGGGCGAGACGGCGCGGAACGTCCGTCAAGTCGACAGTAAGCTGGATAACTCGCATGATCGCTGCTGCTACAAAATTGTTTGTGCTTTAAGGATTCAACACATTCAAGATGGAGAGTAGGAGGAACTCAGAATCGCGGGGCTGGCGTGCACTTTGAGAGGCTACCGCCACGTAGCAACACCAGACGCTCGGATACGGTACCCCATGGCGAAGGCGTGCGAGGAACTTCTGGCGAGCTTAGGAAGCATATGCGTGGCTGCTCCGTATGGCAATGGAGCTCCCTCAGCGATGTAATCACGCGCGATAATGTAGCAGGGGTGAGATGTGACTTTCTCCATGGTCTGTCGACAACTAGAGCAGCGTCGGCTTAGTATCTGTCACAGCAGCCGGGCCGGCCTCCCCTGCGCGCTGGAATCCTTGGCATCTTGCGCTTGTGCAGCGGCGTGAGCGGCAAGGGAGAGCACCGTTTTTTTTTTGAAACGCAGAAACAATGTCTCATACTGTCGTCGACCTCACTCTTTGTGCCACCATATTCAATGTGTCTACGGATACAGATGATTTGAACTATTCAGCCACATCTCTATTGCAGCGCTTGTTGCCCAAGCCTGTAGGTACCAAGGTACCCTACCTAGGTAGGCTAGGTACCTAGGTAGGTACCTACGCACTACCCTACATTTTGCTAGAACGAATAATTTCCGGCCTGGTAACTTGTCGGCCGTAGCGCGAGCCTTTCAGCCAAACAGAAAGAAAAAAATAGAAAAAGATTCAAAGATCGCAGCAAATTAGACTAAGCTTAAATCGTAGAGCCAGCGGCGAAAGCTCTCAAAGCTGCTGGCAGACGCTTATCCTGTGGCTCGGTTGGACGTGCAATGTGCCTTGTTAAACTCTCGAGCGCTTGGGGCGTCTTGTGGCAAAATACGCAGAACTGACTCGGAAATCTGTCTACAATCATGATATGTCTCGATGTGGTAACTTTCACCATTGACAAGTTGCGCCTATCCTGCACTGCGTCATCAGTGACTCCAAGCCCGCGGCGCCATAGTTTGTAACGCCACCCCCACTACGCTGTGCCTGAAGCGCTTAATTTCATGGGAGGCTGATGGAGGGGCAGCTCTTCTGAACCTTCATCTGCCTGGCCGCACATATAAAACTTGCCTGCCTGACTTCGAATCTCTGACTTTCGTTCTTTAGCCAACACTAATGTGTTTATAACATAGAAAGAGAATCAGAGAAAAGAGAGCAATCGCAAGTATGAAACTGCTATCGCAAAAACAGTTCAAGGACGTCGAGGAGGAGCAAGTCACACTCCAGCCAGAAGAGCCTGAAGACATGGTAGCTACAATCCCATCCCTGTCCACGTCTGGATGCATGCCAGCTTGTGTGCTAACCTTTAAAGTGGCATGCATATAACCTCATAGTCGTCGGCGACCGCGTTCGCGGCCACGCCATCCGCAAAGTGAGCCTCGTTAATGGCGGCACTGGAGCCACCCAGTCGGAACGCGTCCACGTCGACCTCACCATTAAAGTCAAGTCGCTTTTTTTTGACCCAGCCGCCTCGTCGTTGCGTGTCTCAGGAATTATCTGCTCCGAAAACGAACATGCGCCTATGGGATCCCACCACACCCTCGACCTCGAAGTTGACCGCCCTTTTACCCTCATCAAGGCCCACGGCTGGGATAGCGTCGCCCGCGAGGCTCTCGCACAAGGTCTTGGCGACGATCGCAACCGCGCGACCGCCACCATTGTCATGCAGGAAGGCCTTGCCAATATTTGCCTCATTACCGAGTTCAGAACAATCTTCAAGGCCCGCGTGGACCACGTGGTGCCCAAAAAGAGAGACGCCGCGGCCACCCAGGACGCGGGCATTAAAAAGTTTTATGAAAAGACCCTTGCCACTCTCCTCCGCTCAATAGATTTTGCCGCCCCGCGGCCGCTGCTGCTCGCCAGCCCTGGCTTCATCGCCACAGATTTCAAGCAATACATCGCCCAGCAGGGGCGCGACAGGTCTGACAAGATACTCACCTCTGTCGCCAAGCAGGCAACCATCATCCACTCCAACTCGGGCCATATGCACAGCCTGCGCGAGGTACTCAAAAGTCCCGCAGTCATGGCCCAGATGCGCGACATGAATTTCGCCAAGGAGGCACAGTATATGGATACCTTTTTCGAGCTGCTGAAGCGCGATGACGGCCGCGCTTGGTACGGTGCTCATGCCGTCATCAAGGCCATTACCGATGGCGCCGTCGGCCCTGGCGGCGGCGTGCTGCTCATTAATAATTCGCTGTTTCGCAGCAACGACCTCGCGGTTCGCAAAAAGTATGTGGCTTTAGTCGACAAGGTAAAGCTGGACGGCGGCGAGACGAGAGTGCTCAGCAGCGATCACGAAAGTGGCCTGCGCCTCAAGATGCTAGGTGATATCGCGGCCATTCTAAATTATCCCATGCTTGACTTGGACGAGGATGAAGAGGAAGCAACACAGCCAGAACTATATAGAGCCAGACAGGAGGAAGACGATGTCGGCATGTTGGATAGCGTTATATGAAGCAATAAAGAAATAAAGTACACCTTTCTCTAACAATCTGGAGGTGAAGTTTCAGTGTAGGACAACATGAGTGCATTATGGCATCTATAATACCACTTGATGATCATGAATATATACATTATATATATTTATCTATCTATAAATAAAGAAATATAGCACAACCTAATTCGGTCTGGGTTATGATGGATACCTCCCTACCCATATTGGTGGTTCGTTTTGTTTGCACACCTGGCAGCTGGCAGCGGCGGCGGTGACTTCATTCACTGCTACGCACGCACACATGCTACCTACTAACCTAAGGTAGGTACCTACCTATCTGCCTAGAGCTGTTTGTATTGCCGCCACCTAGGTAGGCTTCTATTTATTTATTCACTGCACGTGTCTCTGCGACGCGTCCTTCCCTCCTACATCCTTCTTGCGCTCGGCAAAACGCATGAGTGCATCAAGCTGTTCTATCTTACTTTACACCCTTCCTGTAACTGCTTTTATCCACCAATTTTTGTTCATCAGATATCCTAGTTTGCTTGAATGTACATCTACCCGATGCCGCGTTCTGGGTCTGCTGTCGCTGCCGAGGCAGTCCAGACAGACGCAGTCCGGGTAGACCAGGCCATGTCAGACAAGCCATTGAACAACGTTGACGGCAAGCAGTGTAATACTGCACCCTTTCTTCGAGGTTTTGTCTTCGAAGACGGGACTCAAGCACCAATTCAGGAACCAGCTAATCTGTCCGTCGAGCAGCCGGCAACACTACAAGAGGTAGATGCACGGCCAAATCCATCTTTTTCACAACGTGTACTAATGAACGAAGCTGGGACGCCTCGCCGCGTCTAGGTCTCCTTACGAAAATATCGACAGCCGCCTTAAGGCCAGAATGATGCAAGATCTCGCAACCACTTTTGATTCAATCTTTGTTCTCAGCGTCGACGGCAAAACCTACCAAGAGCCTATTGCCGTCCGCGGTGTCCCCGTGGAGCGAATTGATGAGACGTCGCCCTACTAGGAGAAGGGCTGGCTGTCCCTCGATAGGCTGCTTCTTGCGGAGCAAGATGCGCAGCAAAAGAAGCAGCACTTTCGAGATCAAGCTGAGGCGTTTGGTATTTCAAAGACAGATCGAAAGAACAAGCTTCGCCAGAAGGAAAAAGTCGCAAGTGACGACTGTTCCAAATATGCCAAGATTCGGGAGATATTTGGCAACGACAACGGCAAATACCACCCAAATCAGCTTGTCGCTAAAAAGTACATGCCAGCGCAGGGCCTGTGCGAGAAAGAACTCCTCTATAAGTTTGCGCGAAGGATTTCTAATCTCCAGAAGCTCTACCAGGAGAAGAAGCTAGCGATGAACCCCTACGAGTTTTACCGATGGGTCATTTGTAAGACTCTCAAGTCTGATCTTCACAATGCCCTCAGCAATTCTCGAAATAGCCTATCTGGAATCATCCGAAGTATGGGAGACGATAGTGGCCACGCCGATCCAGTTTTTCGCACCATTGTTCTTTATTGGGCTTCTCTCACTGGCAACGAGAACAAGTTTGGCAAGCACAAGAAGACAGGACCACGCAGCCGAGCATCACTACCGGACATACCTGCAGCAGCAGCGGGAAGCTCTCATGCTAGCGTTGGCATTGGGGGCCGTGACTTGGCACTACGGATCTCGCGCCTGGAGATGCGACGCAGAAAACGCCGAGACCAGGTGAATCAGCCCTCAGTCTACGCTGGAGTCAACGATCATCGGGCCAAGAAGATATCCAAGCTCTAAGGAGGAAACAAGAATTGCGGAACTATTTTGCGGTGATAGCATTTGGGAATTTGGGTATTTTATTTTTGAAGATACTGCTTTGAGAACATGTGGCGGACTTTGCTCCCACGGCGGAACATCAGCTCCGAGAGTGCATTGGGGGAGCAGCGGCTAATGGCGCCAGCTGAACAAGTGGAATGGGACAACAGAATGAGATTTAGCAATTGATGAGAACAAATGCACGTTTTGATCTTTTATATCTTCATGGTCACCATGCCGTAGCGGATCCGGTCTGTGACACGATGGATGACCTGATATTTAACTGCTCGGCAATGCTGAACAATCACGTGATTGTATCACTTGCCCTGCGATTGGTCAATGCCAGCGAGAACTGGGCACCTTTCCACCTGAAGCAGCTCATCTCACAAATCCCTCGACAACAGGCCACTGCTTCCTCCCCGTCCGCTTCACCACCAAGCCCGATAGTACTGCACCGAACCGTGTTACAATGTTCATGCAACGCACCGCCATTGCCGCGGCTCGCCGTGCTGCTATCAAGCCCGTTGTTGCTCGCTCCTTCGCTACCTCCTTTGTCCGCCGTACGCCATTGACTCCAGCAAAATACTTGTTTTCCAGGGAATGCTAGAGACTGACGTTTCGCAGGTGAAGCCGCCAAGGGCCCTTCCACACCTAGCGAGCAGGCTGCCGCCCTCGCCCACGACAGCAGCAAGACTGTCGGCGCCTACAAGACATTCAACCGTACGTTTCGGAAGTCCTGTTCTTCTCGCGCTCCGATGGAGCCGTTGCGATTCCCGACAACATCCGATCGCGAAATAGCGTCACACAAATGATTCAATTGAGCTACGGCGATGACGAACATACGACGGAAATGCTGACGATTTGTCTTCTCTGCAGAGGTCAAGACTGACGATGACCTGCTGGGACCTGGTGCCAAGGCTGGCACCGTCCCTACCGACCTTGAGCAGTCTACCGGTCTCGAGCGTCTCGAAATTCTCGGAAAGATGGAAGGTGTCGATATCTTCGACATGCGCCCCCTAGACGCTAGCCGCAAGGGCACGATGGAGAACCCCATCTCCGTTCGCTCTGCTGGCGACGAGCAGTACCTCGGCTGCACCGGCTACCCTGCCGACTCTCACGTCGTGACCTGGCTTGGCGTACGTTTGCATTTAAGATCCTATTATCGTATATCGCCTCTAACACCTCTATAGATCTCCAAGGATCGCCCCATTGAGCGCTGTCCCGAATGTGGCAGCGTCTACAAGATGGACTATGTCGGTGCCGAGGATGACCACCACCACCACCACGCCCCCGAGTACCCGGAACCCCAGACTTTCGCTGACTACATCAAGCCTGAGTACCGCTACCGATGAGCGGACCCCTCAATTAATTTCAGCTAGAAATGTTGACGAGATGTTTTGCGACGCCGGGTAGACGACATTGTCACAACTGTACAAGGAGACGACTTGGAGAGTAGCAAGAGAAGCGTTGTGCGAGTTTCAGTGTCATAGAAGTAAGAAGCGCAGGAAGCATCCCACGCGGAAAGTGGTGAACTGTAGAATACGGAGAATTCGTTCCCTTTGTTAATTGAATCTTCTACCTACCCACCTGCCTGTCCGCTGTGGATGAAAATCACATTGACATATACGGCACCCGCTTCTCCGTCTTGTCAAGGAGTGTCCTTAAGCCTATGGGGGGTACTTCACGAAGCACATGTCATGAACTTGGAGCGCAGGATGATCGATATCGGCAATGAGATTGACAAATTCTCTACCAGCTTGTGGCAAACAACACGAGAACTGCTCTTAGTAACAAGTCGATGATAGCTCAGGCACATCAATGCATTCTGCCCTCAGAACATAGCCCCTAGCACTTTCGAGCACTCCCTGCAGCACTCCCGCGAAGTTATCAGGGGGCTCCAGATACTCTTTGGCTGGCTCTATGTCAGGCTCTGTGGTAGCCTCGGGCTGTCTGCTGCCCTGTGCATGAGACTTTGAAGATCCGCCGGCGACTCAATTACAGCAGCGCAGTCTAGCAGCACTATTGTAGTTCCTGCCAGTATGTACAAGATCGATAGTCATCTTCCGCCAGGGGACGACCTCCGGCCTAGAGATGAGCTGCCTCACACCTTTGTGACCTCAGCAGACTCAACATGGCTGCTAACCATCGCCGCGTACGACCAGCTAATTGACCCATCACGTCCTCATCGACCTTGCCACCGTGAATGGGCTGCGGTCGGAACACTACTACAACCCTTGCAGACGTTCCGTGCCGGTCTTCTCTTCGAGAACGATTTCACCAAAAAAATCAACCTCTCAGCTCGACAATGTGCACTGGCCAGGCTCTTCTAGCACGCTCCAGGCTGTCGGTTCGAGCGGTGCGTTCTGTGCCATGGGCGGCATGAATCTTGATTGGAGATGGGTTCTTTCTTCACGCAACGTGTGGCTACACGGCGTGATCTGTCAGAAGGCCCAGGCACAGATGTGGCATAGCTGCGTAGATAGCTTGCAGAGTCAACCGGGGCAGGAGTCTCACAGATGGGTCAAGCCTTGGCTGCGTGTAGGGCTTCATGCGGCGGTCTTGGAGGCTCGTATGGTAACATAGGTTGTCCAGCACCAGTGCGAGCAAGAAGATAAAATACCAATAGCGATAGTGGGAGGCATGACGAGACCGGGAAATGCCTGCTCAATCCTCATCAAAGCTGAGTTTGATCGTCTTGGCTTTTTTCTTGGTTTTCTTGGTGTCCATCTTGACCTTCTCCCCCCTCTCGCCGACTTCCGCCCCAGCAACATTCTTTCTATCCTTCTCCCCCTCGTCACCACCCACAAGCTTGCCAGCCTTCCTTTTCCTCCCACCAATAGACATTGCCACATTCATCCCCTTCTTGCCTTTCAATTCCCTATTCTCGTCATTGCCCTCTCTCAACTCATCGCCGTGACCGGAAGCCACCCCGCCATCCTTGTCCACTTCGAGCGACAGCGTGTTGCCGTGCTCGTCCACCACTAGGGGCACGTCTTGAGCCTCCTCGCTGTCAGAGCGTTTCTTGCCAGCCCGTCTACGACCGGCGGTAATAGGGTCAGGGCCGCAGTGGCCCGCTGCCTGTGCCTGGAGTGCCGCGAGAAAGGGCGGGACCTTGGATGTGTAAGCCAAGTTTTTGGAGTTGACCTTTTCGGACATGGTATGCTTTGACAGTGGCGGTGATGCCTGTGAAAGATTTGAGGCGAATCAGGAGTGAAGTAAAAACTCGGGCACACTACCGCCTTCTGGGTTTTACATATATGGAAAGAACAAAGCCACGGCCATAGATGGAAAAACAGGCAATCGGCCTATGCAGTATACGTAAAAGGTTTGGGAGCCCATCAGCGGAGCTTTTTTTTCCGATTGAATGTTACATAATCTGGGGCGTCAACTTTCATCTGCAGACTGCGGGACAATTGCGCGATGCTCTTAGGACCCAATTTTTGCCAGGCGGCGGCCGAAAGGCCTGAGGAGGCTCATTAGCAGTAAGTTAGAGCGCTGCCCACGGGCTCGCAGTCCAGCTTGGGGGCCCCTATCTACTTACCTCAACAGGTAATACAGATTTACGACTACCTACCTAGGTACCCGACATTTTTACGCACGGGCTCCCCAGTTGTGCACTCAAACCAAAGTGAGAAGAGGCCCGAAAGAGAGCAAGAAAAAAAAATGTAACCTAAAATGGAAACATTGCAAGATTCGCGACAGAAGGCTTGGTCGAACAAGAAGAACGACGCTGCTTCCCCTTGACCAGAATCGGGACGCCCGAAACAGTCTAGCGCCGTCCCGCTCCCAGCGAACCACGGCACTGCGGATACCAGTAGCGCGAAGTGCCTGTCCTATCTGCCTCTCATCTCTTTTTTCTGCTTTGCTGTCCTGCAATCTTTCAAGTCGCCTTCTTTTGGCGGTATCTTAGAGTGTCCAGCTTGTAAGATTGTTTCTTGCCCATTGGCAATATCTTGCGCGACTGTTTATTTTTCTTCTCGTCTGTATTTCTTACTAAGCTCGACTTCTTGACGGCATCAACGGCGATCAGGAAGGCTCTCTCACTCGCCCCCCCGTCCCTCGTTAACCACGCCTCCCTTTTGGCAACCCCTTCCATCCCACGGAACAAGTTCTGTTGCGCCGTTGCTGCTTGACTGAATGCCATCATCCAAAACACTCTGCGACTCTACATTACGCGACGTCGGACATCTATCGCGAGGCTAGGCTCGAAGTTCGACTGGCTCCCTGCCCCTGAACTTTACAAAGCAGCTCCTACTTCGCGCCTATGCTCCACGCTCGAAACGCATAGTGTCAGCGAGGACCAGATTGACGGTCGTCATTTTTGATATCATTGACCTTGTCCGTGACACACATATTCGGCCCCTCACCATGGATCTCTTCCACAGAGCCAAGCGCATGATTCCTACGGCCCAGCTCGAGCTGCCTACACTCGACGAAAAAAGAGGTGGCTCAAAACAGAAAGGATGGGCTGCTCGCCTCGCCTTCTTCCGCAGACCGCTGCGTTTGCGAGGAAACTCGGCCGTCTCTGTACCGCTGGGCGTGGTCATCCTCTTTCCCCTGATTGTCGTTATTCTTATCATGTTACTCTTTGTCCGCCATCCGAACAACAGCGGCAGCATTCTAGTCCCAGCCGGTGCGCCTCCAGCTATTAGGTATACCAAATGACCCTGATACTCTGTGCGCCAGAGATTCTAACAGCTAGCAGGAAAATCAGCGAAAAGTACGACAAGGTGTTTCTGACCGGCTGTCAACCCCCCGACAACAAGCAACCCAGGGCCAACGCTACATTTGTCGTCCTGGCCCGGAACAAGGAGCTCGACGGCGTCCTACAGTCCATTAAATCCGTCGAGCGCCACTTTAACCGCTGGTTCAACTACCCCTACGTTTTCCTCAACGACGGCGACTTCAACGAGACCTTCAAGGAGACGATTCGCAATCACACCTCGGGTACCGTCGAGTTTGGCAAGGTCGGTCCCGATATGTGGGGCTTCCCCGACTGGATTGACACAAAGGTCGCCAAGGAGGGCATCGCCAAGCAAGGTGACAATGCCGTCATGTACGGCGGACTCGAAAGCTACCATTTCATGTGTCGCTTCTACTCTGGGTATGCCCCTCCCGGGCTGTGGTTCTCTCGGATCGGTGCTAACAGAGCTAGCTTTTTCTTCAATCACCCTCTTCTGCTCAAGTATGAGTGGTACTGGCGCGTCGAGCCTGAGATCACCTACTTCTGCGATATCACATAGTACGCGCTTGCCCCTCACTCGACTTAGCTTATCTGCTAACATGAACAGTGACCCCTTCCTCAAGATGATTGAACAGAAAAAGACGTACGGCTTCACCATTGCCATCAAGGAACTCCGTGAGACTGTTCCCAATGTCTTCCGCTATGCCTCCGCCTACATGCGAAACAACAACATCACATCCAAGGGCCTTTGGGAGATGTTCCTTGAGCCCCGCAAAAAGCAGCCCGAAGTTATCAAGGACGTCCTGCCCGAGGAGATTGCTCAGAGTGACCCTGGCAGCGGTGCTCTGCCCGATATTGACCCCGAGACCATGGAAGGCGATAGCTATAACATGTGCCATTTTTGGTCCAACTTCGAAATTGCCCGCCTCAGTTGGTTTCGCAGCAAGGAGTACCAAGACTTTTTTGAGATGCTTGACCGCAGTGGCGGCTTTTGGATGGAACGTGTAAGTCGATACAGTCTTTGCTATTACAAAGCATGCAAGCTAATACGAGAACCTACAGTGGGGTGACGCGCCCATCCACTCTCTCGCCGCTGGTGCTCTCCTCGGCCCTAGCGACCTCCACTACTTCCGCGATATTGGCTACCGCCATACCACCATTCAGCATTGTCCTGCCAACGCCCCCGAGGCCCGGCAGCTTCCCCCAATCCCTTACCTCGACCCGAATACCAAGGATGAGAAGAAGCGCCAAGAGGAAGACGACTACTGGGGCAAGTACGACGAGCCTCAAGAAAACGGCGTCGGCTGCCGCTGCCGCTGCGATACCGACATTGTCGATGTCGAGGGCAAAGAAGGATCATGTATGGCCGAATGGGTCGACGTCGCCGGTGGCTGGGCTAGCCCTTAGACTCTTCTACTTTTGGATATTACGACCTCACCCTTTTCACAGCACGAGCGGAGTTATTTTTTTATTCCCAGGCGCGCTGGTTGTCTTTCTGTTGTTCTGGGCACAGCTTGCAAAATAGTCACTTCTCCTGTTTTAAACCTCTTGATGACAATGTCATTTTGGCGAAGGGTTGTGATATTTTGCACCGTCAGCACAGATGTGCCTAAGCATCAAGGCCCGTACGTGGCAATTTATTCTTCCACATTGCACATATTCGAAGCAGGAAAGGGCGTGTTTTACAAGAGGAGTTGAAAGCATTTGGCTACAGGCAAGCCTTTTCCAGGGTTGGAAAAAGAGAGCATTTCGCCTCGTACAGAGTTATCATCATGCGGTCTTTCCGCCTGGACAGTTTTGGTAACAATGACTTTTTTATCTTGGCGGTTGGGATGTCAAAGAAGGCTGTTAGGTACTGGACCTCATTTTTGTACTTGAGGAGTGGAAAGGCAACGTTTCCTTGTACTACTTATGCATTTGAAAGAGGTATGGCGCGAAAACCTGGACCAGAAGGGTTGTAATTAGAAGTTGAATTTGGAATAGCGAATATTAATGTTACACTACAAGAAGTATGAGTGCTCCAGGAGCAACTGCGGAAATCAGAAATGGAGTTGTAGGAATTAATGGACACTTGCTACAAATGAATCGTAACTGGTTTTTCGTCGTAACCATCGAAAACGGCGTAACTGGATGGCCACGAGGTACCTACCTACTCTGGTCATCCTCCGTCTCAGAGAGGCAAGCAAGGATCAGCCAATGAAGGTTCGCGGTGGGTCCAGCTCCCCTGGCGCAAAAAATACCCATGGGGAGTTTGGGATCATTTGCGGACTTGGACAGCGTCTCAACACGACACAACCACATCAAAGCAAATTGCGATAGCGGCGCAAGTACGGAAATCATGCCTGCGAGGTTAATTGCCCAAAGAGGGATCGGGGCTGCGTGTCGCGCGTGGCCGACCATCACGCAGGCCACTTCGCTGACAGCGCGACTCGCCAACCTCTCAATCCAGCACCCGTCTCGGGCGATTTCCGTCCTGGCCAACCTCACGCCGAACAAGGGCGCCGTAAAGGAGCGCAAGCGCATTGGACGTGGCCCTTCTTCCGGCCACGGCAAGACGTCGGGACGCGGTCATAAAGGTCAGGGCCAGCATGGCCATGTGAGGCCTTGGTTTCAGGGCGGTCAGACGCCGTTGATCGTGAAGCACGGCCGGAAGGGATTTAGCAACTGGTGGGCTCCCTGACTTCTACCTTGACAGCAATGATGTGTCAGCTTTTTAGCAGAGAGGAGAAAAGCTAACGACCAAAACCATTGTAGGCGCGCACCTCAGCTCTCGCAGGTCAACCTCGACCAAATCCAGTCCTGGGTCGACCAGGGCCGTCTCGACGCGACTCGACAGATCACCCCCAAGGAGCTCATCGAGAGCGGCCTCCTCGGCAGCGTCAAGGATGGCGTCAAGATTCTGTCGCGCGGCGCCGAGTGCCTCAAGCAGCCTATCGATGTCATGGTCAGTCGCGTCTCGGCCTCGGCCATCACCGCGATTGAAGGTGCTGGCGGCAAGGTGGTCACGCGGTACTACACCAAGCTGGCAATCCGGCGGTTGCTGACTGGCGAGTCAATCAATACTGCCACGCCACTGCCGGTGGGTAAGGAGCACGTGGAGAGCGTGCTGGACATGGCCAAGGGGTTCCGCTACAGACTACCAGATCCGACGAGCAGAGAGGAAATGGAGTATTATAGGGATCCGGCGCATAGAGGATACTTGAGCCATCAGCTCAAACCGGGCGAGTCGCCAAGTCTGTACTTCAAGGTGCCCGGCAAGGAGAAGATTAAGAGCACCAAGCAGAAGAAGGTGGTGCAGGAGACCATGTGGTAATAGGGGGATACGTGACCGGAATCGAGGAATGTATACTAAAAATTCATGTTGTATTATAGATTGAGGCCGCTTCATAGAAAAGGACGTCTTCATGCATTAACTATGCTCGGTTTCATGAGACTCATTGTGCTTCTTTGGTCGCCAGGCGCAACTTCAACACCGGACTTCCCAATTCACCTCACGAGGTAATGACAGGTTGATTGATGCAAAAGAAGAAGATAGTGCCAGCACAGTTCATCTTCCGTTTTCCAATTGTGAAATCCTCCGACATGCCCTGGCTGTCACCAGGCGCTGGCGGAGCCACGTTATAAGCAGTTGGCGTGGGCGATCTCGTCTGACAAGGCGGCGCTTCTCAACCGAGGCGGCCACGACTAGAGCAACTCCAATGTTTTATCGATTGAGTACTACGACAAGCCTGAGGGTCGGCTACATACAGAGCAGCAGCAACACAGAACAGTAGCAAAATGCCGCGGATTGAGGTCATCGGGGCGCCCTCTATCCGAAGTGCCCCGACGAAAGCCGGCTAGAGTGTGAACTGAGCTGATTGGTTCTTCCTGTGAATCAAATATGGTGTATAGAAATGGTACTCAATAGGTATAGTCCGTATCTGTGGCCTGTGTAACCCTCCTAGCATCCTGTAGCGTAACCCTATCAGCCCATGAGCCGAGCAAGAGCCCGACGGCGGCATCTCTCGACTGAAATACTCTGCTGAACCTCAATGCGTCGCTTCGTATGTTTCAGCCCGGTCCCTGGGCTGGGCCTAACTCTAGGGGTCGGACTTTGGCCAGTACATTATAGGTCACAGTACGAATAGATGGGCCACATCAACAGTCATGTTCAATGACGACTACTAGAATACGCGGACCCAGTACCGTAGTCGTACTTAGTTTTTCCTTATTAGCCAGTTTTGGCCGCGTGTACTGCAGAAGTGGCTGCAGAAACGTATTTACAGCTTCGATTTATCACGCATTCAGCAACGGACGCCAAGCTGACTCTGCCGCGGCATTCAGGCTGGGTGTGGTTCACATGGTCAGCCCCGATCGGCATAGCATGGCAACCACGGATGAAAGCGCAGCCCTTGGCCGCAGGTGGCATATGCAGGGTTCGGTTTTCTCAGTATTGTGTAGTTAGCGGACAGTAGCTTTTGCCCCCAGCATGTAAGCTCGGCTGGGAGGATGCGGGCCAGCTCAAAGGCTGTCCACAGCTCTGGCCTCAGCCAGCCACAGCTGTGGTATGCTTGTACAGGATGCGGTTTCAGAAGTCTGCATGTCGATATGACAACGGAGCTATATTATATGACGAATGGTTATGAGAATATCGCTCTTTTGAGTTTTTCCAGAAAAAAAAAAGATCGATGGCTAATGTCCTCTTGTCCATGACAATATTCTTGAGTATCACCGGCCTCTCATCATATATGCGGCCCCTTTGACTTCACAATTGGAGAAAGCCCACGCATTTGGCCATCGGAGGCGGTAAAAGTAGTATGCTGCTTCCCAGCATTGCGGCGACAGACCGTTGAGCTTCCGGCCGGAGCGTGAGCTGCTCGAACTAGTCCTGCAGGTGTGCATCCTTTGCCGCAATGTCATAGGCTAACGTTGTCGACTTGTCGATCAAAACCCGCTGCACTGCTAGCTGGGCAAAGCTGCCGGGCAGAGCTGCCGAGTGGTCAGCAGTGTAAGCCTGCAAACGCTCCGAGGACAACGCATGATACATTATAGCCTTTTCGGGAGCAATACTGCAGGCCGCCCAATATACAATCCTACAAGCTTGAAGAGTTTTGAACATTTTGGGACAACATTTTACATATTGTGGTCGTGAAGTCGCTCATGCCGGCAGATGCCGAGACTCGTGGATGCTTACTGCAGTAGCACGCTGAAGCCGACCGAGCCTGTCTATCGTGCTGCACCTACAAATTACTCAATGATGAAAAGCTCTTGAGTGATTGCATGCCGAGCCCGCTGTTTGCGGTACCCTAAACCGTTGCTATCTAGGCACAAACACTAATTTTGAAACTAGGCAGTCCAGATCGTTGAAGAAGCACCCGCAGGGAACATGAAGTCCCATGTTGCGATTGATTACTTCAACGGAGAACATCTGACTCGATTGACGGGCTGTTTTTGTCCCCCTCCTTAATCAATGGATACTAATGGCAGCTATTCAGGCAGGCCTCGACTTTATTTGAAATGATCATTGTTCCCCATGTATTGCACCTGTCCGCAGGTAGCAAAGAACGTTGCAGGAGATATCTGCAACGGGGTTTCGTTTAGGTATGTTCCCAGCCAGCTGTGGCACCTTGTGGCTATTTACCCGCGCCTGTGCAGCCTCCCAAGGGCACTGTCATAAGACCAGAGTGACTATATTATTTTATTATAGGCAAGTAGCGGAAGTACGAACTGGCCCGAGTAGCCAATTGTATCAGTATACTCTTAATCGCGAGCTACGTCTTGCGGAGCAGACGCCTATACATTTGCCTCGTAACGCAGAAGTATAGATGTATCAATCGAGTTTCAGCGTTGGGGACAGACATGATATCACTCTCTGGCACTCAGCTAGCCGAGACTTTAAGCTAGGGAGTCAACGGGAGGATTGAGGCGAATCGTTGATGCCGGTCGGCTTCCACAATATTACCACTGATAATGGGTCAAGCCTATCCAATTAGCGCTCAAAGCGAAACGGGGATACTACGAACACAACGAGAAGCACCCTTGTCAACCTTGGACAGTTCTTGAGTACATGTTCTCGCAGTCCATCCTCGGAAACCTAGGCACCACTTACAGCCGTTTTTTTTTGCAGCGCCACCTACCCCGCGTGGCGCAATACTAGCTCTGTAGATGAAGATTGTGTCAGCCTAGCTCTTTGTCTTTGACAAAAAGAGGCTGGCTGAGGAGTAGTACGCCATGTAGCACTGCAGTATTCGAGGGTTTCGCTTGTCGAAGCCGTAGGTAGTGTCTTGATGCCCAAGCTGAAAAGCAAGTGCATGCCTGACGTGTACTGGACTTGGCTGCTGTCGCGTCATGCACTGGCCGAGTTGAGGCACATGCATTTTCGACTACCAATGAATCCAGTATGTGTACATGCTTATATAAAAGCAGCTCGACCTGACCTGATATGAGGTTTTCATCTCCCACCAAAACGAGGTCAACGGTCCGAGACCATCATCGACTTCCATCGCCATCTACTTCCATTGCCATCTACTTCCATTGCCATCTACTTCCATTGCCATCTACTTCCATTGCCATCTACTTCCATTGCCATCTACTTCCATTGCCATCTACTTCCATAAAACCTTTATTGAAATGGACCAGTTCGATAACATTAGTCATCTTACTCGGCCGCAGGTCGAGAAGCTCCCTAGGCTGGAGCATCAGCCGCCACGCATTAACACTACCTACGCCGTCAAGTGCGAAACGCAGGCCAGTGTCAGTGCATCAAGTGAAGAGCTAGGAGCTGTAACTTGGTTTACGACACCGGTCAGTCCATGAATTCTTCCTTTATTGCTTTAACTGACTCGATTAGCCACTCACAGCTGAAACAATTCGCATGCTCCGCGCGGTCAAGCTATTCGCTGAGTCGCACGATCAGGGCGCGGTCAGCGATCTAGTGCCAGGTAATTGGACCTGGTTACAGTTGGCCATTTTCAGCGATCAACAAGCGACGTCTCCGAAGAGGGGCCGCGATGGGCAAGAGCTTGTTGTCACAAGTCACTCCAATAAAGCCGGTTCCACAGAGTTCGAGTGGTTGGACGGAGCAACAATTGACACGCGACGCAATCTCGTCAAAGGGCTCGAGGTGAGAGGATATTGAACTAGACTTCTAAAACTGCATCTGACACCTCCAGCCTGGAAATGTCATCGGAGTTCGACTCTGTGCTCGCTTCAGTGGGTGGGAGATCTTTGCAGCTAATGGACATCTCGTTCTCGATATTGGCGAGGATAACCGTGAGTAGACTCGGGGTGCACGAGCTCCATCATGATATGTTCTTACTCGAGATGCAGACACTGTACCGATTATACCAATACCGATTGATACTGAGAAGTCAATTCCCGTTCGCCCATGCGTCCAAAAGTGGTACAAAAAGTCGAAGACCTGCCACGAGACGGGACTTGAGGTATCGTTGTTCATTCGAGCCATGAGAGCTTTCCAGAGCCTTCCTCCCGAAAACCAACTGTCCTACTACCGCATTGCTGCCATTCACGGTGAGCCATGCAATGTACCATGGAACATGGACACGCCGGTGATTGCACATGACGATCCCAAGAAAAACGAGCTTCTCGCAAAGGACCAAGGTGGCTGGTATTGCCACCAGAACGATGACCTATTCCCCACCTGGCACCGCGCATACATGATGCTATTTGAGGTATCTGTTATCTATTTCTACGGAAGACGTGATGGCTGACATGGGAAGTAGCGCCGAGTGAGCGACCTCATGATGGAGGAAGCTTCCCCCCGCGCCAAAGAGACAAAGGCATGGGTTTCGGCCGCGAGCCGTTGGCGCTTGCCATACTGGGACTGGGCTTCCGATCCAACACTACCTGAAATAGCCTCTGAGAAGACAATTTGCGTTATAAAATCTTGGAATGGCCAAGGTGAGCCTCAGATGGAGACATTGAGCAATCCGATGTATCGATTTCAGATGCCTGGTGGTAAAGCAATGGGTGATGGTGCATATGGCAACTACCGTATCAAGATCGAGGTACCAGATCCAGAGGACGGTCCGGTACGTATCACTAACTGAGCTCTTCTTGATTTCAAAACAATGCTAATGAAATGTAGTGGGAGGAATGCATCGGCACCAGTCGTCATAGTATCACAGATGACGACGCTGAACGAGCGTGGATTCAGGGTGAGTCGAATGCTGCGAAAGTAAACGCGTCGCTGCAGGGAACAGGCGAACAGAAGCACCACCGTACTCTGAGAGATTCGGTTTTTCGCCTGCTTACAGAAGAATATGCTACGAAATACGTGCCTTTTGCTTCTACTAGATTTCAGCCGCCAAATACGGAAGAGGAGAAGGTGTCAGACGACAAAGCGAAATACTTTCTGAATCTCGAGCACATTCACAACAACATACACGTGAGTATATCCATCGGTCATCAACTCTAGCTTAAGTCATGATTCTAACTTGTCAATAGACGTATGTTGGTGGCGAAAAAATGCAGGGTGGCGGCGGTCACATGGCCGCCGTGCCAGTGGCTGCATTCGACCCTGTTTTTTGGCTGCATCATTGCAATATCGACAGAATCTTTCACCTGTGGCAAACCGTTAACCCCAGTAACTGGTTCCATCAGAAGGCAGAGGAGGTCGAATTCAGTCCTCAGAAGGCGCTCATTCCTTTCCACGCTTCCAGTGATCGCGATGACTTCTACAACTCCAACAGAGTCCGGCAGGTTGATGCGTTGAACTATAGTTACGACTACGTGGACGAAATCACTGACAAAGATGGGGACACCGTGCCGGAGAAGAGTCACCTGTACATCAACAAGTTGTACGGCCCCAAGGAAGACTGCTTCAATCTTATCGCAGCAGAATTGGATCCCGTCATTAATGTGATTTACAACCGGTACGTTCAAGGGCAGAGTCCAAGCCTTCAACATTGCAGTTTCCCTTGGATTGACACTCTCATTTCTTAGCTATGCGTTTGAAGGCAGACCTTACCTCTTGCTATTCTTCCTCGGCGAGGTTGACGCCGGCGTGCCGTATTTGAAACAAAAGAACCTCGTCGGTAGCGTCTCCACCTTCAGTTCTGTCTCCAAGGAAGGTGCGATTACTTGCAAAAACTGCTATCAACAGCAGCGCAAAAAAGTCCTGTCACGGGCGCAAATTCCACTCACGACAGTGGTGGACAGTGCGCTACGCCTGGACCGATTGGCGGCTGGCATTTATTTCAGGAAGAATCTGAGATGGATTGCGGTTCATGCAAATGGCCAGTTGGCTGATAAGGCAGAACTCATGACTGATCTGAAAATGGAACTCTCGTGCGGACTGAATGAGCTGCTCGAGAAGACTATAAAGTCATCCTTCAAGTTTGGAAATTATAGACCCCTGGACTTTGACTGGGACAAAGCTTATGCGTTGAATTGCCAGCCTGGATTGGCAGGATTGACAGGGCTCAGAGAACCAGGAGGTTCGGGAAGACTGGGAGGCTCAGGGGGTCTGGGAGGATTAGGCGGACTATTGTAAATCATTGACAGTAAGGGTTTCCGTATCCTTTTCCTTTTTTTGGTTTTGACTATAATCATTTGTTTTAGCTCATGATCTGACGATAGCCTGGCAAAAATTGATACTGATCAGGTGGCGTTGTCTGTCAATCATGTGCACAAAGCCAACAAAGGTCTTGCCAGCTGCATAGAGCGGGAGTGACCTCCTGGCAAGCAGAAATTCCAGGGAACAGTGAGCACAGTTTCTATTTTGCTCTGAGAGAAGGAAAAATTTGGTAAATAATTAACTGATCTAGATCTAGAAAGGTTCGCCTATTAAGATTGCGGCAGCTTTTCGTAGAACCGCAAGGCGGCCCGGGGCAACGGCTGTCCAATACGGCATTAGTAAGGCCCGAACAGAGAGCGTACGGACGTCGAAAATGCGAAGTGCCCATGACAGCGATGCCCAAGCCGCCGATGAACTGCAATCCTACGCCAATTATGCAAATACTTTCGACCAGTTGTCAACGTGATGAATGCATGCGATGTGTCAAATGTATTGAGTTGAGTATCAGAATCATAAGGCTCAAGCTCCTACAGCATTGGCGTCATGGCTCGTGGGCCTTGGGCCGGGGGATGTCGCCAACTACGCAGTAACTTAGCTCAACGAGCTTCCGGCGCAGCTGTCCTGACACAACTAGCCCTGGCTAGATGCCAAATCCAAGGCTGGGATTCTCTGCAATCGCACTTGAGCGCATACGTGCTTTTCTTACTTTCTTTATCTTCTGTATTTTGTGACTTTCTATTGTTAGTAAAAGGCAGCGACCGGCGTCCTTTCTCGTGGCTTAGTTTCTGTCGGTAGAGCAGTGTTTACACCATCCAGCTGTATCTGCAGCGGCCAGTTGTATGCAACAGCCGAGGGAGCTAGACGGCTAGGCAGCTTCCCCAGTTGCAGCATGGAGGCCTCGGCAGTCACCACCGCAACTAATGGTGGCGTATAGCCGGCGGGGTATCTACTTCAACTGTCTACCTACCTTCATGAAGACTCAAAGCTAATCTTTGTATCTTTGCAACGTATCTGGCCCCATGTGCCAGTCCAAGTTCGTCCTGATCCATACTATTATTCCCATACATAATTCCCATACATACCTAGCCATGGATGGACAAGAGCAAACGCCAGCCACTGCGGAAGTCGGCTTCATTTTCTCAATGTCTCAGTCAGAGAACCCGTTCCTCGCAGACCCTTATTTCCAACGTGCCCTCGCCAGTAAGCCGATTGTACCTTCTCTAGCGCGCGTTCTTCGAGCCCATAGACTAAGACTCTCTTTTCGCAGCGTACCTGCCTAAAGATCTACTCAGCGAGGTAACGCCTGCGTTTACTAAATTCGCCGAAGAGACCATTTCGCCGCAGATCAAGGAATGGAACCTCAATGCGGAGAGGCAGCAGCCATTTGTGGAGAAACACAATGTCTGGGGTGCTCGTCATGATGTTGACAGGCTTGTCACTAGCGAAGGCTGGAGAGCCCTGCGCAAATGGGGTGCAGAGGAAGGGCAAGTAGGCCCGTCACTGATTCTCGGGTTGGCCTACTCACTGACACCATCGCAGCTCTGTCGCCATTGGCTACGAGGCCCAGTACGGCAAATATAACAGAATTGTGCAACATGCAAAGTAGGTAGTTTTGAGTTTTCAAGATCATCAAAGACAGGTAACTTACTCGACAGCAGAAACTACCTCTTTTCGCCAGTTTCTGGTCTTACCGGATGCCCTCTTTCTATGACTGATGGCACAGCGCGTCTGCTTCGCTCACAACTTCCTGACCTGCCGGCATCTCATCCGTTCCATGAGACCTACGCCCGGTTGACCGCACGCACCAGTAGCTGGACGTCTGGTCAGTGGATGACTGAGCGCCCTGGTGGCAGCGATGTACAAAATACCGAGACGTGGGCGAGATATACTCCGTTGGCAGTTAAGACTGGCGAGCATGGTCGGCTGGATGAGGGTGATTACCTCGTTTCCGGCTTCAAATTCTTCTCCTCTGCCACCGACGCCGACGTGACAATGCTCCTAGCCAAAACAGAGAGCGGTAAGCTCAGTGCTTTTCTTGCGCCGCTGACCAAGACGGCTGTTGCAGAGGACGGAAGCACCAAGGTTGTGACAAACGGTGTGCGCATCCATCGCCTGAAGAACAAGTTCGGCACCAAGCAGCTGCCCACGGCAGAGCTGGAAATCAAAGAAATGCGTGCACACCTGGTAGGCCCTGTGGATCGTGGCGTTGCAACCATTTCTCATCTGCTCAACGTCACACGCGCATGGGCCTTTATGTCTTCGGTGGCGTCAATGCGACGTGGACTCAACATTTCCAAGCAGTTTGCCACTAATAGAACCGTATTTGGTTATCCGCTCTGGGCCCTGCCGCTGCACCTGCGCACACTGGCCGATATTGAAGTTCGTGTTCGGGGTTTCACGCAGCTGGGCTTCTTCACTGTCTCGTTGATGAGCTTTACGGAGCACGGTTTCCCAGAGTCTGGCACTTTGCCAATGCCCCTGCCAGAGTCCGGCGAGGAAGCCATGGTGGTTTTGAGAGCGTTGACGGCCGCCGCAAAGGCCGTGACCAGCAAGAACGCCGTCATCACTATGCAGGAATGTATGGAAGCTCTCGGCGGTGTCGGCTATATGGACGACCCGGATGAGCCAGAGAATCTCGCACGTGCCCTGCGTGATATTTCTGTCAATGCCATCTGGGAGGGCACAACCAATGTCCTCAGCAGCGAATTTGTTCGTCATGTCCTCAACCGCGATCATCTAGAGTTTCTTGATGCATGGCTGTCCAAAGCTATTGCAGGCATCAAGAATGAGGATTACCGCAGCGTATTGCAGGCCGCGTGGCACAACTTACACGATCGGCTGCATCAAAACAAGCAGTACATTTTTGACGTCCTATCCGTCGGCCGCAACGTCATGTTTAGCTTCTCTTGGATTGTGGTAGGCGTATTGCTGGCCTGGGATGTGCACCGCGATGGTGACGAGCTGGCAGAAGAAGTGGCTCGTCGTTCCATTCTGAACGGCGAAGGCGGCTTCCGGGAGTGGCTGCTCCCAGATGTCGGTGTAGCCACGGCCAAAGCTCGCTTTGATGAGAGCAAGGAGCGCGCCAAATGGGATTCTCGCCTGGTTTGGGGCAGGGAGCTGCCTGACTTTGCACCATTTGGCCAGAGAATTCCTTTGGGGTCTAAGATGTGAACAAGGATAATTGAGATTATTAAGAGAATAAATATTGAAAAAAAAAACATAATTAATATTTGAAGTGCTGGGTATCTATATCGCTTGTCTTACTTTGCGTGAGGGTTGTGAGTTGACGAATCCAGCTCATACATGGCTTGAGCGGGTGGTTGCCAGCCCTGTTCTCGGTTGTATGGGTTGTTTCCTTCTTGGTTGTGTTGAGACCCAGGGCTACTTACTTCGCTTGGCGAGACAGCTTGATGCATTCGAGCATGTGCCGCGCCTGAAAGTTCGGCGTGCGGCTGCTGCTGGTACAGCCTAGGTGTCGCAGCCACTTCTGACACCGCCGGCGGCGCGTACGGCGACTTCCCTTCTATCTCGGACGACGGCGAATTTGCCGCGAGCTCTGAATGCGGTGGATAAGGCGACTGGCCGGCGGCATCATCTGTCGCCTGGGCCATTCTGGTCTTGCGGTTACGACGGCGGACAAAAATAGTCATGAAAGCGACTACACCAATGGCAGCGAGGGCACCTAGCACCGCAATAGCAATTATCGCACCTTTGCTGAGACCGTTGCCACCACCGCTGCCTGCTTTGGGGTCCTTGGGCCCGTCGCTGCTCTCGCCGGGGGCGCTCGTGTTCTTGGGCACATCGCTCCCGTTCGATGTAGGGCGCGTGGCTTGGCCCAGACTCGTTGCGTTGGTCTCGGAGATGGATTGGCTCACCGTGGCGACGACCTTTTTCCCCGCAGCCTGGCAATAGTAGTCGAGAACATCGGCAGCGGCGGACACGTCGGCGAGTGCGGTGTTGTCGCAGTTGTATTTCACGCTGCTCGTAAGACTCTGCGAGGCCTTGCCGAGAATGCCAGGTTTCAGGCAGACGCAGGAGGCAAGTGCTTGGGGGCCGGCGGCACAAAGGTAACTAGATTGCTGTAGCATCCTGACATCAGCACAGCGAAGGCCGGATTGAACCTGTGGCCTGTCTTACCGACATTACGGCTTCAATGACGCCGGTCTGGGCGCAGGCGCGCAGTGAAGTAAATTGAGGCAGGGCAGTGATATAATAAGACACTGCTTATTTAGAAACTACACGAGCGTTGTTCTGAATCTTTCAAGACTCACTGTCCCCTGGAGGACCAGGCATGGCATTGAAAGAGGTGGTACCCTCATTCATGGCGCAAAATTGCGTGTAAAAGTTGGACGCCAGCGTCACATCATCGGCATTGGAACAAGATTTGCGGACTTCCTGTCCTAGGCTAGAATTAATTTGATTGACGACATTTTTCTTGCTGCAGGCGCACGGCGCCCACATGTTGGCAACCGTTGGGCAGTTCTCGTTGGCCTGAAAACGTTAGCAAGTCTTGTGCCTACGTTTTACTTATTCATCGTGTATTTCCATACCGCAGCGTTGACAGCAGCAGACAGCCCGGATTGGACACACGGCGGTAGCGAAGAGATAGCGGCAATGTCACTCATGACACCCGGTATGATGTTGGCCGTTGGCGTCGCAAAGGTAATCGTTCTGTCCGGGTGGCAGTATTTGTCGACGAGAAGCGCCGCAGAGGTCTGGTCGTCGTCGGCCTCCTTGCCGCAGCGCGAGGAGACGGCGCTGCTGATTGACACAGTCATCTTGTTGAGCTCGGCCGAGTTGGTGCAAATACATGACTGCAGCTTGGTCGGCTCGGAGCCGCACGCCGTCGTGTCCTGCTCCCAGAGGTAGGCATTGGTGACGGCGGAGGTAACACATGGTGCCTTTTGGATCTGTCAGTTCTGGCGAAGCAGCCACGAAACGTGAATTCGTCTTCAACTTACGAGTTGGCTGAAAATGTCCAGCTCCGTCATAAAGGGGACATCGCATCGAACGCTAATGGCGTTAGCCAGCACCAGCGCTGCGACGTATAGTGTCCCTGAGCCCATCGCAAGTGTATCGTCGTGTGTAAGTCGGGAATGGGAAAAAATGCAAGCAGGTTCAACGCCACATGCAGCAGCGTCCAGGTTATTTATTGAGCTCTTAATCTACATGCAAGGGCCCCGTCCACCCCCGTCGTGCCAGGGGGGGTTAACAAGGTGCTACAGAAGCTCAGCTCGACTGACTTTCGTCCTTGCAGACCCATCACAGACGCCCGTTCAGCCTCACGGAACGCTAGCCTGCAGTGCCCTAAGTTAATAGTTACTTGAAGTTGGTAGGAGGTCGTACCAACGAGACATTTACGGAATCGCTTCGCGGCGAGGCAGCCATTCTTGAACCGAGTTCCGTTATTCTTGTACTCTGAACATGCTGCTTGAACAGCACTGCTGGGCGCAATCTTTCCTACCAAGGACAATACACTCGAGGCTGGGTCTCCGCCATGCACAGAGGCTATCTCATTTGGGAAACTTCGCGACACAGCCCGCCCGCCACAATCAGCCCTACTCAAAGCGTGCGCCCGGGAAATTGCAACTGCAAACACAAAGAAATGATTAAAAATGAAAACGGTGGTGGGAAGGAAGAAGAGTCAGAAGAAGGAAAGAAGGTAATAGATCTGTATTCACCGACCAGACAGCTAATCAGTCTCTTTTCTACTTTATTACTCTGAGTTGCATTTTCCGTCACCCACATGGCGGGCCAGGGTTTGCGCTAGAAAGCTTGGGCGACAACTACCTGGCTCGCTGACAGGGGCCTCCCACAGGCTCCTTTTGCAAATGTGGGATAATAGTGTTCCTTGCCTGGCAGCGAAATCCTCCTCGAGGCTTCCAGGGACCTGCAGATGATAATATGGGGATGCTTCATGCCGCCGATCTGATATAGAGGCTGTGATGTATACGGACTGTCATGTCGGCTCATCGTTGCACCTGACCTGTCTGAAACATCCGCCGCAATGTAACCGCAGCGCCACCTAAGAGCCCAGAACCTGCCGAACGCCCAGAGAGTTTTGCTGTCCTGCTCACCTATCGACGCGCAAAACATAGTGAAATTCATCTGAATGTCAATTCCCCGTGTCTCATCGACAACAAGAAGCAAAACACACAACCACCCCTGCATTTCTGTTAGCGACTACATGTAGGTTTCTATTCTCCCATCAAAGATACTGCCGTCGCATACCTGTAGTGATGGTGTGTCGGCGGGCGCTTGCGAGCGAACTGCCTAGCGTGACGGCCTCGAAGCGTCGCTCTACTGGAAACATGCGACGCAGCGATCCCCGCCATCCGGTCGCGGCGTGGCGATCTGCGCGCTTGATCTCGCGGTACGACGGCGGAAGGCGTTCACTTTTCTCGTATGGTGGCGGTTCTGTATCATCAAGGTCGCGCCAGGTGTGCACGTCGAAAAGCTGCTGATCGGCGGCAACAGCACTCATATTTGCTGCGGCGCAGAGGGGTCCTGCGACAGGAATGTGGACTGCGTTTTGTGACGGCGCAACGTCAAGTTGGCGTATTGTATTTCGCTGCTAGATTGGACCGCGATGTTGTAGATTCAAGAAGGGCGCTCAAATTCCGTTGACTCTTTATGGAAAGAACAAGTCAGCGTCAAGGGGGGCACTTGGGCTTATATGGTCTGACTCGGTAGGCATGTTAGAGGCTGTTTGTTATCTAGGTGGCCGCAGTTCAGCTCACGATTCGCCGAGTGAGTTGCCAAGGTTCATGGTCGGTTTGATCAGCCAGGCACAATGCAAGCTAGGCACACTAGGCCAAGTTCCGTAGTACTACCTTGGTTTTTGAGTCATTTATTCGCCGGGCTTGATTTAGACATCGCCCAACTTGGCATCCGTATGTAACTTGCTCTGCTAGGTGACTATCTCTTGAACATGCGGCGGAAGACAAAACGTCTCGGCCAACCCGCCCCAGTAAAAGGCATTTAGGCGAGCCATGGCCAGACGTAATATTGGAAAGGCCTTGCTTTGATGGCGCAGCGTCTGGCGCCAGCTCTCGAGCATCCATTTGGCCCGCGGGGCGTTTTCGGCGGTTGGTGCTTGGACGAGGAGCACGGTGAGAAAATTAGAGATTACGGCAAAACCTATGCGGGACCCTTTTACCAGACATGGTTAGTCAGATGATGATTTCAAAGGTGTGCAAGGATCTCGATCCCGGAAAATGACTTACACGAATACCAGAACTCGTCAAAGTGGCGCGATGTCAATCGCGAAGTAAACGTCGCCACTGTTCCGCCATACGCCTGCGCCGCCTGATGCAGCTCTTTGATCGTGGCGCTCGCCTCACCATGGGCATGGATGTCCTCTTCTAAGTGGAGCTCAATTTCTGGTAATCCAGAAAAGTCCCAGCTGAGCTCCTCAAAAAAGAAACCTCCCGCGTCCTGCAGAGGTGGCTCCTCTTCGACGTCGATGATTTTCGGAGGCGGCGACGAGCGCACAGTAGGGCGCAGTAGTGCGCGCCACACGTACGTGACCATGGTGAGGTAGGCAAAGTACATGGTGGTTGGGTACGAGCTCACCTCGACAACGTTGTCGTCAAAGGGATCCGGGGCGCTGATGGACGACCGCCAGTCGTTTAGACGGTCAAACAGTGGTTTCGCGGTGGATATACTCAGCGCGAGGTCTTCGCCGAGTCTTTGACAGGCGCGCAACGAACTGTCTTGCATTAGTAATAATTTTGGCCGATGGCTGGACGGTCAGAGAACGTACTATAATCTTTCCTGCACGTCGGCGACAATGACAGCCAGCCGGGCCATGTCACGAAACGGGAGAAACGTCCATCCGACCACAGCGGCGGCCTCGTCAAAATAGGACGACGCCTTCTTCAACTCGAAATCGTTGTCGCATAGCTCCCCCACATCCCACTCGTCCGCGCGAATGTATGGCGGTCGGCCCATCAGCAAGCTCTGCCACTTTTCTTCAATGTACAACGCCCACCAGAGACGTCGGCGCAGGCGCTTGTCCGCAGTGGGGATTCCAAACATTTGGCACTCAAATTGTAGACCGAGGCTGTGCGCCATGCCGACGGTGCTTCCGATGAAGGACCATAGGAAAGCAGAGCTGAAAAGGTCGTTGCCGCCACTGCTGTTGGACGTGGTGTGACTGTTACTGTCCTTGTGCAGGAAGAGGAGGGCAGCTTGCACGGTGGAGAGGGATGGACGGTGGATATCGGCCTGGATGAGTGAGTAGACAAGCGTCCAAAGTTGAAGTAGTGGTGGTGTCTCGAAAGCGTTGACAACGGCGAGAAGCTCGTCGTTGAGGGCGAATGGCATGGCGAGACCATACATGGCGGCCAGCACGGGTGTGGGAATCGAGTCTAAGGCAGTGGTTGTGATGGGTGAGGCGGCGCTAGTCGTGTTTTGAATGCCCATATATGTGTTGGGAACAACGGGGAGCGTTGGGTATACATATTTGCGAAATCTGCACATATTACTAGAAGAACTGTTGTGTATGAGGGGCCACTTACAGACTGATAAGCCGGACGCCGTATATAGGTTGCACTAGTTGGTTCAGTTGCAGCCGCGCATCTCCTGCAACAGACTGATATATTGGAAGGAGAGGATGATTTAGGTACTTATTGTCACTAACGATGAAGTGAATAGGGATCTTGTCCATAGTGGGCACGCCGCCCGCGTTGCGAAAGTACATTTTATGCACCGACCGCAGATTCAGCTGGTCGAAATGGCAGTGCCGTAACAGCCACGGATCAGACTCGGACGATGCACCCAGCAACATGATGCTTTGTCCGTCGATGCCATCCATGGTCTGGCTCAGCTGTGTCGACACGCGACCGCTGCTGGCTTGGATTGATGATGACGTTGGCGTGCTGAGGGTTGCGGCGGAGGCAGGAATGGTGCTGGCGCCCATGTCGCAACTTGACGGAATACCTATATGGTTGTTGCTCTCATGGTATATGAGCGGTACAGGCTCTGCCATACTCACATGAATATCGATATGCGATACGGCGGATGAGTCCAGCTCACTGACGTCCGCCTCGGTAGCGGCGACGTTCTGAGCAGGCGTATCGGGGACAACAGCAGCTGGCACAACAGACACCCTTCGGCGCGGCCGACCGACAAAGGTGCAGGGGACGTTACTCCGGACACAGCGCTGACAGGGCGGACGGCTGACGGGGTTGGTGCTTCCGCTACTGATATTGCTGTTGTCGGTCTGGCATTTGAGCTTGCGCTTGCGACAGTGGTCACAGGGCTTCTGTCGTTTTTGACATCGGTACTGCCGGGTCGCCAAAGCTATTCTAGCCGGTGGAGACATTTTTGTTCGTTTTGTATTTCGTTGCCCATCTGAAGCTGCCTCTTCTTCTGACTTGGGGCGTTATTTGCCGGCCTTGCCTAGGTGAAGCCGCTTGCCAGTATCCCGGCCGGCGAAAGAGGGCACCGGTCACACAACGCGATCGTTCTCGACAGAATTGGGCGACTGGCCTGGTAAACAAAGAAAACAATGAGCTTGGTACTTGGCAAATAGGTGCGAGTCAATGAAGTAATGAAAATGAGAGATCCGAGAGATGTGTCGCTGTGCATTCGGCGAATTTCATGAACAGTGGTGGAGAATGCGGCGAAATGTTGCCCGTCTCCGCGCGGCGACATGGCGGCTGCGGGGCCGCTCGGCCAAATCACCGCAGCGTCATCACGTCCATTAATACTGAAGAGATGTATTGCTCGCCCCTGACACATTCATGCTGTGGCTATGTTCGTTTGAGTTTAGTGCTTAGATCGTCGTTTCCATTGTTGTAACGTTGTAACTGACCCTGCCAGACATGTTTAAATCGGAGTATTAGGATTGATATAGATAAATGAAAAGCTCGACATTGTGTTGGGGTATAACTAAAGGCATCGTCCTTCTCAAACATATCAGTACCCGGCTAGCGGTTTTGTACACCATCGAGTGCACTGCGCAGCAACAAAACCCGCCATTGTTTTTATACCCATGGTCAATTTCCACAAGGCAACAAACGAAATAGAAGAAGAAAGCCGTAATCGGCCCCGAGCCAACTCCGGTAATTACCACGCAGCTCTGTTCGAAAGCCCGTGTTCGTGACGTACAAGAATTGCACAATTCTAAGTCGGTAAATGGAAGACTCCCGCAACCAGATTATAACGAATAGATTCGCATTAACGGCGAAAACAATCGCGGAGCCAGTCCCGCCATTCCGCTGAAAAGAAATGACCCGCAGATGATTGCCTCATGCTGCTCTGCTCTCGTCCAGGCGAGCTCGTTGCCGACAGCTATCAATGAAGCAAGGGAAGCGCCAAGCTGAGCAATGTTGTCCGAAGTTTGTGAGATGCCAGACGTAATAAAAAGCAAGTGTGGTTCACATGGGCAAGCATGACGTCGCGATCGATTCCACAACTTATCGCTTGCTGCTGGCAAAGAGATCGGGAAAGTGTTCCTTGGCGTATTGCTCACAGGCCTTGGCAGGCTTGCCGACCTTTTGACCAATGACCTTCCACTTGTTGTTCTCGTAGTCCTTGATTGCATTAAGGAGCGCCTGGCTCTCATCCTCAGCAAACTCGGCGTAATGCATATCCTAGTGGTATCAAAGTTAGTCATGGTACTTCAGGGTTAGGTGTAGTATAGACGAACCTTGTACCAATGTTTCTTGACGGAGCCTTCTGTTCTCGACGGGAAAGTCTGTTGACAAGTTAGCACTGTTGCACAGCGACAAAGTGCGGCAACATCAGCCAGATATTACCTTGGCAATCTCCGCCCAGCTATTCCCAGCATCGCGCATTTGCTTGAGACGTAGCTCTTCTCCAGGAGTCCAAGGTGTGTTGGTCCTGCTCTTTTTGGCCGGGGGCTGTGAGGGGGCAGCAGCGCTGTCGTCGGCGGCAGCGGGCGCTGCGGGCGGCGCCGCGGACTGAGCATTGGGGGGCGTCGGGACTGGAGGCTGCCCCGGAGCGACGGCAGGGACGGCGGCCGGGGTTGCAGGCGAAGGCGCAGTACCAGGGGCCGGTCGTTTGTTGCGTTGACGGTTGGGCTGGGGTGTGGGGGTCGGAGTCTGCTGCTGCGAAGCAGGGCCGGAGGCCGGCTGCTGGGGCTGGGGCACATTCATCGTGGGCTGAACCGGGGCCGGGTGCTGCTGCTGATGCGGCGCCATTCCGGGCTGCCCAGCATAGGGGAATTCAAGGCGCTCATTGCGCCTGCCGGCCATGTCGGTGGTCTGGTAAGGATTGTTGCTAGCAAACGGACCCGAGTTAGCGTTGGTGTAGGCTGAGAGAAAAGTCTTGACGTGGTCGCAAGATATCACGAGCGCAGCAAGAAGTATATGTCACCTCAAGACGGGCAAATCATCTCAAGGCCGAACCTGTGCCTGCGATAACCCATTAGGCAGGCAAGCGCTTGTTTTGAGGGGCATAATTAATGTGCTCCTGGGGCGGTAATACAGGCAGCGTAGAGCTGGTGTAGGACAGCGCGTGGGCAGCAGAGCGCGGCGACAGCTGCAAGTTTGCTGGGAGGAAACAAGGCAGGCCGAGGTCGGTCGAGGTGACTTGCCGGGAGGGGAAGGCGATGGAAAAGAGGCTTCGAAGGTGGACAGGCGCAACTTACTGTATGGCATTGGGTTGGTGCGGGGAGTTTGAGTAGACATACTCGGGCACGGGGCCGACTTGCCACTGTTCCATTGTGGCGGCTCTTGGAGACGCGAGTTAGCATTGAGCAATCAAAGGTGGGTTGAATATGCGGTGGAGGGTGATGCGTGTTGGACTGCAAAGCAATGCAGTGGAAAGGCGCGCATGCGTCGTGATGATTGGCGGGGCTATTGTAGCAGATGGACAGGATGATTGCACAGAAACGTAACACCAGGGCCCGTGTGCAGTACGCGCAATCACTGGGAAAGTGCGGCGCCGTATTCTTGTCTCTCGTTGCCCCCCTTTTCTCTTCCTTCTCTTTTTTCTGCTATAATGCGACGACCGAGCCGAGGATGCGAAGGACGGGCCGACGCAAAGAATGAGCCTTGCGTTGCTGGCGGCGCGATGGATTGTATTGGTCGAGTCGAGCAGACCGTAGTGCAACCACGGCGCGTCAAAAAGTCGTGCAATTCCAGAGAGAGGCCAAGTAACGTGCCCAAGAGTTCAGCAGATGTAACGGGAGTTTGCTGCTGCGCAATGGCGACTGGTGCCGATCGGGGACGGGCTGCGCTTTCGTGAAGACGTGGGGCGCGCGTGCAACCAAAATCGAAGCAAGGGGTTCTGTGCGCAGCGCGAGCGAATCGGCGTGGAATTGGCGCGCGAAGGACGGGGAAAGGTGTAGTAAGGAGCCAGTCAAGAACTTACCTACAATGAGGGATGATGAGGAAGAAGTCGAAAAACAAAGGTCGAAACCGCCAACAAGCGAAACTAGGGCACGCTGGCGGGCGACGTGCGGCAAAGTATAGGCGGACTAGTTTTGGCGAGAGAGCAAGTGCCAGTGAAGATGACGAAGAAGTCGAGACGCGGCGTGGCGATGCGTGACGGGGCGCTGGTAGCTGGTGGCTGGTGGCTGGTGGCTGGTGGCTGGGAGGGAGCGCCGGAGGAGAAGGCACTCTTCTTAGTCGATGGCCTTGGGCCGCTAGCGGAGCTGGAGATTCGAAGATGTGGGAGCTGTCTTTTGGACAGATGAGCGACAAGTATGGAGTACGTATTTGATTGTCTTTGTCGGTGGCGGGGCCCTTGTTGCGCGCACTAGTGATGGTCGCGAGCTTTGCTTAGGTTCGGAGCAGGACGCGCAAGAGACGGAGGCGGGATGCAGGAAAGCTACCCGAAGCGAATGGCGCAGACGGCGTGATGCGATGGGATACCAGCTGCGCGAAGGTACAGCGAAATTTCTTCCCTGTTCCTCACTGCCGGGATTGTTGTTGTTGCTTTGATTTGATCCTGGGCTGTTGCCGATTTGAGCAAATGAAAAGCACTGCGGGTGTCAGTGGTAATGCACTGGCCGTGGTTCCAGACGGGTGTCAACATGAGCAAGCGTGGCGCTGCACTTGGCGAAAGGTGGCTAGGCTGTGGCCAGAGCCCCGACCACGACACGAGCACAGCCAAGTCGAGAGGGAGACAAAGAAGTTCCAGGCCAGAGAAAGAAAGAGCCGGTGTGGAGTGTCGACATACCTGATAATGAGCGATAAAGCACGATGCTGGTTCCCTTGGTTACTTTTCTCTTTCCTCGTCTTCTGGCGACTCGTTTGCTGTCACGAAGAGCGTGGGCTCAGTGGAACCTCAGTATACCTCGGGTCTGTTGTGACCTTGGTCCAGTGGTCCCGTGTTATTATAGGTCGCCAGCAGCAGTGGGCGGAGGCGCTGAGGGCACTGCAAGTACAGTGGGCGACGGACGAGATGGTGGAGGAGGTAAAAAGAGGTACTTGGTCCGTAAGTCACCCAGGCGATGCTTTGGGGGGTTTAGCTTGGTCGCTGGCAAGGTCACTGGACTAGGACAAAGGGTGAGAGCAGGGAGCCGGTGTCCAGAGAGGGATAGGGAGGAACAGGCAGGACGAAGAAGGAGAAGAGAGATGGGCAGGTACCGGTCATGAGGTTGAGGGGACTGCCAAGGTACTCCTACACGCACTCGGTTATGGACGGGGCTACGCGTGGCTGGTAGCTGAAGCACTGTGCCATCACACTGTACAGCAGCCGCGAAGTACGCGGCATCTGCACAGTGCATTTTGAACGTATCACGCTGCTCCAACCGAAGCCGACGCTCAGGCCACTCAGATCCACTCCATTGGTACTCTGCCTGTACCTATTCGGTACAGCTGCTCCAGCGCCGCCACCCCAGCCACTTTTATCCACTGAGCGTCCGGCTGTCATGACAGCTTCCTCTGCTCCCCATCCACATGCCATCCCTCCAGCTTCCTTCACAATCTCAGCCCAGTCGGCTTACTTTTAAGCCCACCATCGATTCTGTATAGCATACACAGTGGTATCACATTGATCAAACAGCAACAAGTTTTTTCATCGCCCTCCTCTCTTCCCACGGTCTATCCAACAGACCTCCGTTTAATCTTGACCGCCGCTACCAACCGCAATGAGACGTCTTCTTCGCCCTTGGCCGCAAACAGCCAGTCAGTCGCACGACGCCTCCGCGGCGGATCCTCCGTCGCCTTGACGCAATTGCGATCGAGCGGGAAAAATCTATTTGCTCCTGCTGCCAATAATAAGCAGTGCTCAATATGCACAGTAACCCATGCATTTGCAATAGACATCAACCGACCACGTAGCAATATCCCAGCACGGCAATATTACAAGCCACGTTTATCGCAGGAGCTCGTCGTCCGATGCTCCCAAGATACATCGCTGCCTGTTCGTACCTGGACGCAAAATGGCACTTCGTCCAAACACTTGCCCCTTCCACCGAAAATTTGGCTTCAGGACCCGTATCCGTTGTATCCGATACTTTACTTCTTCCATCGGCACACCACAATAAACAGAGAGAGCCACAATAGTTCGCAATCATCCCGCCCCCACCCACTGAGTAGGCGCGCCTGCTACTTCTTGGTCTAGTACCTGCCTTTGTCGGGTGCTTCCGAGCTTGTCTATGTATGGCTGAGGAGTCAGCTAACAAAAGACGTTCTTGTCACTCGCCCGGTTTTATTTCGAGGGAGTACTCGCTTATTCACAGCGTACTATGAGTAGGAGTCATCTTGTAGAAGCAGCACATAGTCTCTGGTCCATACAAGTTCTGTCACGACCTCACGGCACAGTTCTTGCCTGACTATGTAATTATATAATAATTCTTCCAATTGATGCCTCAAATTCGGTCCATGACGAAGGAGGGATGAATCACAATGCTCGGGAAGATGGACTCTGAACATTGCTACGGATATTCAATGCCATAATACCCCTGCTCTTGGCACTTCAAGTTATGAGCACCTCGGTGAATGTCTTGAACGCCTTCAGGGGCTCTGCAGCAACTTGTTATCGTCGCCGCTCACAGAATTGGGTTGGCATTAGATACATGTGCCAAAAGACGGCTTGACTCTACGCCAGTTCTTGAGCCCTGCACATGTTTGAGCCGGCTCTCGTTCTGCTGTTGGGGTTTTCGTGATGGCCGCCACATCGACATCCTCATAGTGTTTTCCGACACACCAACCGAGGGACAGGAAAAAATTTCACAAGCCAGCAGGTCGGGCCATTAAAACTTAACAATGACTTGGAATAGTTTGAAATCATGAATCAGGTATTTCTTCCATTGTGCATCCCTCGCGTCTAGAATCGTACAATGTCAAGGCAGCGACAGGCTATAGGGTAGCTACCACCCACCAAATTACTGTCTCATCTGTCTAACATTCATTGCACGCCGATAGACCTACATCTCCACAACCGACACCTCAACTACAATATGCGCGGTGACTTATGTGTGACTTGTATGTGTCTAGTACCTCAGCGTCAATAGATTGGACGTTAAAAAGCTTCATTCCATTTGCCACCTTGGCCGCCACGCCGCCCGATATAACATTCGATCATAACACTATACCGCCAGTTGACACCGCGACAGCATCCAAACGCTGCTCAAACCGCTTAAAACGGCACCCTTGCTCTTCCTCTCTATGCCAAACGAACGCTTCCCGCACGCCGTAGCCACAGTGCCTCTACACTACTTTCGCTCCAAATCATATTCCTCATCTTGCTAGGGCAATCTCATGGACGGTAATGAAACACCTTAAGAGATTCCGACACGAGCCTCGATCGGCACAACCCTCACCCGGCTTTACACACCGACGGCACTTTGGTGCCCACCATCATCTGGTTTCTTACAACTCCGCAAAACAAGCTCGGGCGCAATTTACTCGCTAACTCGCTAATGACATGAAACTGTTCATCAATTTCCTCCATCCTCCATCTACTGCGCGTTATCCTTCACCTTGCTTCAACTAGGCTTGCCCATCGCGCAGAACACATAGCCCTCGTTCGCGCCGCTACGCATTGATATTGTTGAGATACACGGCTTGACCAAATACAATGCGCCATTACCATCTATAGTAGGCTACCGGGATACCCCAGTACTGTATAACGCATCGTAGCTCACGGATGCTCTGTGAACGCCTGGAGCTCGAAGCGATCCAAAGTTATAGCCTGATTGCAATGGATGGGTGCAGCAACACAAGACGAAAATACAACGGCGGATTTCTACAACAGGATCAACGCATCACGAATTTCCACTACTGGCCTGCTTACTTTGAGTTATCTAAACATCGAGACTGGGCGGCGATAATGTTCGGATGGGCACTCACTTGCGCTGAAGCAACAGCGGGTTGATGGCCGCCTTGACACGACGCGGCACAGCAGCAGCTGTTTCGTCTCAACCTCACAAATGCAGGATTGCCTCCGCCCACCATGTTCGAAATATTGTATAGAAATTCCCGACATTATTCCCTCTCCGGCCCCTAGTGCAAAACTTGCGATATCGAATGAGAAAATCAGACGTGCCTCCAGGTCCTCAATCCTCCGTCCAGTCTGCCTTATGCCCGCCACCTGCTCATTTCCCTCGCTTGAAATGTATTTTATGCATACGAATAGCACTGCCACGCACCGCCTTTCATTTTGGGTACTTATTGACGGGTTGTGCGTCATGCTCTGTGCCGGGGTGTGTGCCTATTAGTACATGAGGACATAGTCACATACATAGGTACTGTACCAGTAGCATGGCTAGTTTCAGCCCCGATACTGTACCCCCTCTGCGCGGCGCGGACGTCGACACCCTAGTTTTGGCAGACATTGGTTTCACATCACCAGGTGAAAAACAGACCAAAAGCAAGCCCGACAAAGATGAAGAATCATTAGGCTGATGCAGGGCAAATTAACGCCAAAGATGACGAGTCTGAAAGACCGTGAGAGACGAAGAAGGAAAAAAAGAACTAAAATTTTGGCATTCGGCGACTGGCAACTTGCTCAACCTTCCTTCAGACCAGACGACGAGCTTGTTGTTGCAGATTGGACGAGTATGGCAAAGCGTGGTCAGAGCAGTTAAGGATTGTGAGAACTGACAGCCGAAGAAGAAAATTCCTTGCTTAGAACCCATTAGTCCACGTACCCGGGGCACGAAACAGATCAGCTCCGCGAGTTTCGACAATGGCCTCTTTCAAACTAAACATATTCACCCCGGCTATGGATCTGGTGCTACAGGCAAAGTCTCGGCTACAGCACACCCTGCCAACGTCCAGCCACTAGGAAAGAATGCCAAACCAGTGACTACGCACGAACGGGTGTGACTCCCCTGTATCCGTTCTCCGCACCAGGTACACTACTGGGGGCCTGAGACCGAGCCCCTGACAACAAGGACGGTACTCTACCGATGGCCGAAACGTCCAATTTAGCGTGGTGGATCCAAGGCCGACTTACCAGTATTAGCCAGACCAAGCCCGAGTCGTCTGTGTTGTCGTAAAAGCTGAATAGATCAGATGCCAAGTGGTCCTCCATGACGCACAGCCTGAGCTGCGCTGCCTCGTTTACGATTCAATTCAGCTAAGCAACCTTTAGAGCCGAGTCAACCCTGGTACATGAATGGACAATATACACAGCTGGCCTACTTGCTCGCGCGCACCGCACGGCACACGCCAATCAATCACATACACCGGCTGGTCAATCGGCTGGTGGGACGTTTATCAACGCGTTAGTACAGGTTCCTATAGTTTCCAAGCCGCATCAAGTCGACCCTTGACCCAATGTGTTTACTACGCCGTCTACAAAGCTCTTCGCTGGTTCAAGCGGATATCAATTCTTATGCAATGCGATTGTATACTGTACAGGATTGGACAACGAGTCGGTTTGGTCCCTACCCAGAAGTCGACATGGGCGCAGCAGGTGGCATGCTCCAAGGACGGCGGCGGTGCAGGCCGGCTTTGTTTAGTTCGCAGGTCACTGTGGACATTTCGCATAATCGAAACGAGACTGAAATATGCTCATGACCTTCTAGCATTATGCAAGAATTCTCGCCTGGCGCTTGCAACAAGCGTGAGGGGAACAGAAACGTCAGCATCAGACTGTGCGAGTGGAGGTGTTGCCGCCCACCGTCAACCTCAAACTGGCGTTGGCAGGCCCATTAAAGTCTGTTCTCAGCAGAAACCAGACAGACTCGACGAAGAAAGTTTTTAGGTTCAACAAGACGAGACCAGACTGATTTGTCTCTCTTTTACTGGCTGCCTGTCAGAAAAACGGGCGACATGTTACAGTCCCGCACGCCCGCTCCAGCCTGGTCCGCCTGTAACAAAGCTAGATCTCATAATTGACCAGGGGGTCCCCTGATGGCATGTTGCAACTAGCAGGGTCGCGGCCCCTCCAAACATCACTATCCGCCAAGCTGTTTCTGCGTGCATAGCATTATCAGCCTGTTTAGAATCCACGGTCCTATTGCCATTATAATATCATCGTCTTACCCCTACGCTGATAATTCCCTTTTTTCCTCTTCTCTGGTCTTTATTCTCTTGGACCTACATTGCAGTGCTGCTATAAGCCCTCCCTCGTTGTCTTGCTAAAAAGTTGCTTCTTGCTTTATCGGTTGCGTATTACCAGTCCTTCCTTGAACGTGCCTACGAGCGTACTCTCCTTTCCAAAGACTCTCACTCATTCAATTCCTCACTCTCATTTTCTTGTCGACCAACTGGCTTGGCCTTCAGACATTCTTTTCTTCAATACGCAACTTTAAAAACAATCTCAACTATACCAAACTAATACTCAACCTACCCTCTTTTTACCGACACGGGAGACTCGTTGATACCATTCGTTTCTAATTCGAGAGAACCCTCACCAAACGGCTACAACCGCAGCATTATCTCAGAAAGCGACTACATAATCAGATCGACAGTTGGCCTGGCTGCCAATATCTTGCCATCACAACAACTTGCATCCGCACACCCATACAATCCTGAAAACATGTCTCGCACACAGACTATTTCTGCCCACATCATCGAGGCTCCGGCTCATGCAAGAAACAAGAAGAACTCCATGACCGGCGGGGGTCGTGCTTGGAGAGAGGACGAGGTAAGTTATCAAGGACTGGGCACACTAACAAGAACTGCCTGCTAACATTCTATAGGAAGCCTACCTCCTTCGCACTCGTCTTCAGAAAATGCCATACAAGCACATTGCGGCCCATCTCAACAAGACCGAGCTTGCATGCCGCCTGCACTATCACCAGCTTTCACACGGAAGCAGCCGCCGCAAACGCACTGCCTCAAGCTCGTCCGGATCTGACCAGTCACCCATCATGCCCAACATGACGCCAAGCCCCAACTACGATCGCGACTCACGGTCCATCTCGCCTTCCCGCCGTTTGGAAGCTCGCTTTGTTATGACACCACCCCCGCAGCTCAATGACGTTCAGCTCCCCAGTATCATGACCAGCAGCTTTTCGCCGCGCGTTCCTACAATCTTGCCCAAACCGGCCTCCATGGGCCTCAGCTCGCGCGCCAGTTCACCTCTCGGATATCCCCCGTCCATGCTCGAACTGCACACACAGCTGCCTCCCGTGTCATTCCGCCACGAGTCCTCGCTGCCCACTGCGCCATCCTCGCTCCGTCTGGACCAAAATCTGCCCCTGCCATCTACTTCGACGCACTCGCCTGCTCACGTTGACCTCAATCGACTTCAGTCTGTCTATGCGGCTCACCGCGACAAGTTTTGGGACTTGATTGCTGCCGAGTACGGCACCTCGGTCAACCCTGCTACATTGGAAAAAGCCTGGAAGAGCGGCCGTTGCTGTAGCCCAGCCTATGGGCCTCTCGCCAGCCCAAAGGAGGAAGATAAGATGAGCTTGAGCCACGCCATGATCTCTCGTGACAAGACCAGAATATCGTCCCTCATCTCTGCCGACTAGGCAAATAGCGATTGCAATGTAAAGTATTATTCCCTACCGCGATTCATTTCTGGTATACGCGGAAAGTCCTTTTTTTTTTTTTTTTGAATAGGCTCCCGTGTGACTGGTAGCGGAATACTATTCTGTTGGGTATAGAGCAAGACCATTTTTGGCAAGGCGCCTGCGATTCTTTGTAACTGCTGGAGGACTGAGCAAGCGGGAGAAGTGTGGTCCTTACGGATAGAAACTTGATTTGTCCCGAAGTTATCCACGGCGAGCAGATTGCAATACCTAACGACTAGTGACTATGTATTCTCACGAAATTTACGAATGATTTCTCCAGATACCACAAAATAAATGTAGATGGCAATTGGACAGCCATCAAGGACAGTCGCTCGGAAATGTCCCGCTGCATTGTGTGTAACAGGGGCTCAGCAGACCAAATGGCCCTAGCGAGTGCTGGAATGGTACAGAAGAAGCAAAGAGGGGCCACGAGTTTCATGATTGGAATAGGGTATGGCAGACGGTTCGCGATTGCCTGTATATCGAATGCCGATGTATTATGCCATCGGACAGAAGGCCGCAGCTGAACTGGTGGCGTTGCGGGGACGTACCGGACGACGCATCGAGAGGAAGGTTGACTGACCCAACCTTGGTAGTTCGGAAACAATTATAGCGACTGACCAGACCAGCAGCCACTCATGTTGCTAACATTGTAGCTGACGGCGTGATGGATCCCATAGTGGAGAGTGTTTGTAGTTAGTGTCGCGTAGTGCGCAGCTTATGCTTGGGATGTACACATTTCGAGTGCGGGGAGCTCCTCCGCTCCGCGGGGGAAGCATAAATCTCGTGAGCAAGGTCGTCCGCCCAGCTGGAGGCTACATATTCCTCCCGTAAAGCGCGATTGCTGGAGCAATAGCGGATCAGTCAGTCCTTACAACTTATCTGCGATTTAAGACTGAACTGTGCATTCGCAGAACAGCGCTACAGCAATCTCCTGAAGCACACAGGTAAAAATAATACGTGGTCTCAAAGGCACTTGGCACTGAAGCTGATCACCGCTATGAAGCTTGAGAAATAGGATTTTGTTTCTTACGCGCAACAAGTTCGAGATGTCCGTACACGATGCCCCGGCTCCCGGCCCGGACCCGAAATCCTCGGACGATTTCATCCAGTTCAACTGCCTTCCAGCCGGCGGTGCCCTCAACCGCTGGTCTGCCGGTATCACGCGGGAGCATGACTTCCCAGGCGCGCAAGCGATGTTGTACGGTGCGGGTGTTCCTGACGAGAAGGCAATGAAGAATGCGCCTCAGGTCGGCATCGCGACGGTCTGGTGGCAGGGTAATCCTTGCAAGTGAGTGATCCAGATCGCAGCGCAGTGCACACGGACTAACGCAATATACCAGCACACACTGTGCGTACAAGCATGAACAGAGCTGCAATCTTATGTGCTAAGTTGAATAGTACTTGATTTTGGCCAGATAGTGAAACGCGCGGTCGAAAAGCAAGGCATGCTGGGCTGGCAGTTCAACACAATCGGTGTGTCGGACGCAATTACCATGGGCGGCGACGGTGGGTGCTACGACCAGTTTTCTACATTACACAAATACTAAAGTGACAAGGGATGCGCTTCTCTCTTCAATCACGCGAGATCATTGCCGATTCAATCGAGTCCGTCACCTGCGCCCAGCACCACGACGCCAATATCTCTATCCCCGGCTGCGACAAGAACATGCCCGGCGTCATCATGGCCGCCGCGCGCCACAACAGACCATTCATCATGATCTATGGCGGAACCATCCGCAAGGGGCACTCTGACCTCCTTGAAAAGGATGTGAACATTTCAACGTGCTACGAGGCCGCTGGTGCCTATTCTTATGGACGCCTTCATGCCAAAACCAACCCTGGCAAACCTGGTCGCGAGAGCAGTGACGTGCTGTCTGACCTTGAGCACCACTCCTGCCCAGGAGCCGGTGCCTGTGGTGGCATGTACACAGCAAATACCATGGCCACAGCTATTGAGGCCATGGGCCTGACGCTACCGGGCTCCTCGTCGTATCCGGCACTGTCACCAGAGAAGTCGCGCGAGTGCGAGCGTGCAGCCGAGGTCATCAAGACTACCATGGCAAAGGATATCCGACCACGGGATCTCATGACCCGCGCTGCTTTTGAGAATGCGCTCGTTCTCACCATGATCCTCGGCGGTTCCACCAACGGCGTCCTGCACTTCCTCGCCATGGCCAACACTGCAGGCGTGCCCCTTACCATTGACGACGTCCAGCGCGCAAGCGACCGCACGCCGTACCTAGCCGATCTGGCGCCCAGTGGACAATACATGATGGAAGATCTGTACAAGGTCGGTGGCACACCGTCCGTGCTCAAAATGCTTATTGCGAAGAATATTGTCGATGGCTCAATCATGACTGTCACTGGCAAGACACTCGCGGAAAATGTTGCTGCCTGGCCATCACTGGATCCTGGGCAGAAAATCATCCGTCCATTGGAGAATCCCATCAAGTCTAGTGGCCATATCCGAATCCTCCGAGGCAACTTTGCGCCTGGCGGTGCTGTCGCCAAAATTACGGGCAAAGAAGGCCTAAGGTTCACCGGGAAAGCTCGCGTCTATGATTGTGAGCGTGATCTCAACACAGCGCTCAGTCGCGGTGAAATAAAGCGTGAAGATGGGAACATCGTTATTGTCGTGCGCTACGAAGGGCCCAAGGGCGGCCCAGGCATGCCGGAGCAGCTCCGTGCCTCGGCGGCCATCATGGGCGCTGGTTTGACAAATGTGGCGCTCGTCACTGACGGGAGATATAGCGGCGCCTCTCATGGATTTATCGTTGGCCATGTGGTGCCCGAAGCGGCCGTAGGCGGACCGATCGCGCTGGTCAAGAATGGCGACGAGATGACGATTGATGCCGAAACGAATCGCATAGATGTAGCAATCTCGGATGAGGAAATGCAGACGAGAAAGACAAGGTGGGCAACGCCAGAGCCGAGAGTCAAGAGAGGTACACTGGCCAAGTATGCGCGGTTGGTGGGAGACGCAAGCCATGGTGCGGTAACGGATCAGTGGTGAATGTATTACATGCATGTGTCCAGACACAACTTGGAGTAAAACAAGACTTTAAGGAGAGAAGAGCAGAAGCCGATTGCAGATTGTACACACGTTTCAGCAGAACTACAAGCAGAGGCAAAACCCAACACAGACGAAACTCAAGTCCAATGCTATTATTTGCTCGCTATTGAGGTGGCAGCATTCTAAAAACAGACCGGGAAATGTGGCGCATAGTCAATACAAAAATACAATGATAATCGTGTATGTGTGAAAGAGCATTCTCGTGCATCCATGCCTCGATCAATTGCCCAGTGGCATACCCTCGAGCTGGTCCAATAGCCGCCTCCAATTGTCGGCCAACATCTCGGCATATTTGACGCGCTCGCCTGCCCAATCCTGGTTCCAACGACTGACGTGGTACTGCGTTAGTTGAAAGGTGATGAGTTCGTCGCGAATGCACTCCTTTACAAAGATGGAGCGGTTGTGCTGCTGCACAATAGATTCCTTGTCCTACACAATTTGTCAGCATACAAGTGATGAACAAAGGTGGTCACTAGACGTACCTTGATAATATTCTCGGCGACCCTTTCAATTTCACCGGGCTTGACTGTGCCTTCGGGCTTTCCGCGCAGGGCCGCCAACTTAGTCTCATTGGTCTGGATGCGGCGTTCCAAGGCAGGAATGTTGTCCTTGTCTAGCCTGTCACGGCGTTCAAACAATTCGCGAACACTGACAAGGGCGTCGCGCTGACGCTTCAAGTCCTCGAGGACGCCCTCATCCCAGCCTTTGCTCTCGTCCTCGAGTAATGACTGACATGTCCGCAAATGTCTGCTCATGGCGGTGAGACCGTCATTGAGTAGCGGGACTTCGTTGGTATCGGTAGCGTACGTGTCGGTGGATGTCTCGGTAAGGGACGCAAGAGACATGGCGACGCGAGCGTGGTCGGCAGCGACACCTTCAGTGCGCTTCACCAGACGGTCCATAATGTTGCATACGTTGATGTATAGCTCCGCCGAGCGAACTACACCGGATCTTGTCTTAATGAAGAGCTCTTCGAGTGTGGGTGGAAGAGAATCCTCGAGGCCCGGAGGTAGCGCTTTGTCGGTGAACTCATCCTGGACGGAAATTGTGGCCTGTTTGCGCCACACAGCGAGCTCAGTGGGAACGGTCAGAAACATGACGACGAGCTGCTCCTGGCTGAGGATGGGATGCCTGACGAGGGCATTGATAAAACGGCTGAGACCCCTTCGTCGCTTTTCGATGAATGCGCCATCGTTGGAGAGGTGATTACCGTTCACAGCAACTCTCTTTGGAGGCAGAAGAGGCAAGATGCGGAAGGGATAGCGTTTGTGCAAACAATCGAGGAGCCAGACAAAGTCGCTGTATCTGCGGATTACTTTGCTTCCCCGTCTCTGGCTGGTGACCTCGTAGTTGTGGTGCTGGAACATGAAAACGCCCTCTTTGCCTGGCATCAGAGTGACGATTACGTTTTCCTCGACAGCGATTCCGGTACGACCGACCGTGCTTCGACTGGGATTCAGCGACGGTGGTACAGGCCCAGCGACAAGTGGCGCGCAACCAGCACCGTCACTGCCAAACAAGTTGGTGTCGCTGGGACCGGCGGGCGGTGTCTGCTGCTCGGCATAAAAGCCGGAAGCCCAGCCATCCGGCCCGGCGATACCACTATTCGGTCGGAGACCCGACACCGTACGGTTGCGAGTGGGGGCTGAGTTAGGATCGGGAGGTGTCTGAGGCAACGGCGCAGGCGTAGTCGTAGTGGCAAAAGCCGAGTGGTTGTTGGGCGCAGCAGCGCCGATGCCGTTCGGCTTCGTGTGGGCGTGGCCTTTGTGCATGTCGGGTGTGTTCCAGGGATCGTCTTCGGGGTCATCCATGGCTGGCCGGAGGATCGCTTGGTGCTGCTCGGGAATCTGGGGAGCTTCGTTGATGGCGGCGGCGGCAACGGGCGCTTGGGGAGGCTTCGCGGCGAGCTCAGCGATGGGTGGGAGAACGGGTTCAGCGGTCAGGCCGGCGAGCTTGGGCCGGGGAAGGTCTGGCGAAATTGGACGTTGGTTAGCCTTTTGACGTGGTCCACTGACGGGCTGGGGGTGTTGCAAGGGCTGGTACAGAGCTGAGACAGAACATGCGAGTTCAGAGAAGGAGACAAGTTAAAAGTCACCGAGCATTTTGATGAGAAGTCACCAGTGAAAAAAACGCCAAATGGCAAAATACTCACTTGTTCGGCGCTCATCGACTCCATCAAGGCTAATGATGTCGCCTTCCTGGGCCAGACCCACAAGCGCGAGCAGGACGCTGAACTCGCCGCGGCCAAGCTTCAGGTTCGAGGCATTGCCGCCGGCTGCAAGCAACGACATGATGGTCGCTTGGGTATCAGAATCAACGCGTGCTGTGGCAAAGACTTTGGCGATGCCGGTGGCCGTGACTCTACCGGAATCATCGCCATCCTGCCGCACCACGGCCTCAAATGTCTCAATGTAGCTGTCGGGGACGTCTGCCGCGGGCAGCAGCTTTCGGATCAGCTCCGCACGGCTCTGATGTTTGCGCGGGGTGGGCATATCCCATGGGGAATCGGTGTTATTGCCATCGTCTGCTACGCCCTGTTGCTCCGTATCGGCGAACAGGCCGGCGTCGCCAGACGACCCTTGGCCGTCGTCATCGAAGAGGCCTGCTCCACGTCCGCCACGCGATCGACTCGGTGTCGAGGGAGCATTGTCCTCTGTAGGTGATGTACCAAAGAGAGACATGTCGTGTATGATGGGCAGGAAGTTGCTGTGTCTGTGTAGGTAGCAGCCTCGTCGACGAACTCACTCGACTGCCGTTCCCTGTAGTCAGCAGGTGGCTGGGGACGCACGCCCTCGAATGATGCTCGAGAAAGGGCAGCTGCGGTTATGCTAGTTGAAAATATGTTGACGTAGTCTCAATTATGGAACAGGAGCCACGCGATCGCCAGCTGCAGCAACAGGCGCCGACTTGAGGCAGGAGAAGCTTGGTGTCGATGATGTCGCATCTGGTCGCAAGCCATGGTGACGGAGCTGTCCTATCACTCACGGGCCACCGAAAGCGGGGCTAGACGTCACGGTGCACAACTGCTCCTACTGGTCAGCCCCAGTGGGTGATTTGGACAATCATCTGTCCGTTGCAAACCTTGAAACCATGGGCAAGTCAGTTGGCAAGCTTGACACACGCGTTTGGCAGAATCGAGTCAATCCATGTTGTGGCCACATGAGTACCTAGATAATGGCTGGTCGTTGCGGGCACTATTGTCCTGCGCACGGGAGACACCGCCAGTAAGGCAGTTGTATAGCCTCCCAAGGGGCAGCTACCTGTTGGCTAGGTACAGTTATCACTGCGCGAGCGCATAGGTAGGTACGTACGCAGTTTTGACCGCTGACCCCTTGCGGCCGCTTGGTCTAAATACATGAATCCTCAGTGGTTCGTGGTGGAGCCATCGATGGAGGGCCGGGGGACTCGTTGAAGATGGGTTCTAGTAAAGATCATGAAGTTGATGTTTGTGGAAGGCCATCACGATTTCTTGAACTCTACGCCTCAATTTGTTTGATTTGCCCCGCCAACTACTCGCCGTAGGGTGTTTGGTAGGGATCGAGAACGGTCTGTCCGTAACTAGCATCATGCAATCCCGGGCCCTCAACAACAAGCCGCATTGTGCGCCTGTGGGACTGAGCCTCAATCCTCCGGTGGGTGCAAGGCCTCGGCAGGTGCGGGCGGTAAGGCAGCTAGCTGGTAACTAGGGTCAACTATACTCCGTAAGAAGAACAAATGCCGTCAATTCCGGATCTCGAGACTGTGAATTGGAAGAAAACCGGGCATAAGAAGGATTTCTAGACTTTTAGTCACGGCAACCAAGCTTCGCTGCTGACAAGTTTTGGCCCCATGACTGTAATGAGTGGCAATGACCGCTGACCCCAATTTGAGTGTCATGGTCCCAAGCCCTCCTCGGTATCTGCTCGCAGCCGACAACGCAATGTCCTTTGCATTGTGCGAGTGCTACATGACACAGTTTCGGGCAGGATAAACGACTAATAAGCAAGTTCGACAAATGAAAATTTCCAATCAAAGTTGGTATCCTCGGCCTCGGTACGTATGGCGTGGAAAATCCTTCTCAAGACACGCCCTTCCGCCGGTTGGCTGCCACGGCGGCGTTTCACAGCTGCCGACCTAGAGTTTTCGTGGGGTTCGGGACGACTTCCCTCCACGTCCAGCAAGACAGTAGCCGCGCCAATGGCACAAATTAGTTGGCTTTGCTGACTGTAAAAGAAATCTTGCTTGACAGGATTGCCCGCGCCTTCACGGTCATCATCAGGAGAAGCGAACACCAGTAACAATGGGCCTGCCCTGCTTCGAGGCACCTCCGGCCCCGAGATACGGCCGCCCGTGCCCACCAGCGCTGCTTTCTTCTGCAGCCTGTCAGACATCTGCTCGTCAGAGGGGCATAGGATCAGAGCTAGCATCATGAAATAATGATACCTTCCTCATCGGGATAACCATTCACGGTGATGCGGGGAGCCGTATGACCCGCATTACGTCGATGTCGGCAAATGGTCGTGGCGGTCTGCCTCGCACGGTCACACTCCAGCTTCAAGACAGCGTCCCTGCTAGTCTTTTACGAGTGAAGTTGCTTCTGGTAGGCATCATGTGGCAACGTAGGAGTTGTAGAACAGGCTAGATGGTTGGATTTTAGCTCAGCAAGCCGGGACCAGGACAATGTGTTAACGGTATAAAGACCCCTGACCCTGCCAACCATTCTGCATGGCTTTTCTGCTGCCCAGACGACTATACCGAGCAGTAGCGTTGCTTCTACATCTATAAAGTCTAATATGCCTGTAGCTTCAAAAGTTGCCTTTTTGGGCGTTGCCGCAATCGCTGCGTCCCTCGTTAATGCCGGCCCCTGCGACATCTACGCAGCTGGCGGCACCCCTTGTGTCGCGGCCCACAGCACCACGCGAGCCTTGTACAGCCGCTACTCTGGATCACTCTATCAAATCAAGCGCGGATCCGACAGCGCGAGAAGAGACGTTCATCCGTTGACCGCGGGGGGCGTGGCCGATGGCGCAAGTCAGGATGAGTTTTGCGCTGGCACCACCTGTCTTATCACCATTATCTACGATCAATCTGGTCATGGCAATGATCTGACCCAGGCCCCGCCTGGCGGCGCCGCTCGTGGGCCAGAACCTGGTGGCTACGACTACCTCGCCAGCGCCATTGGCGCACCCGTCACACTCAACGGCCACAAGGCGTACGGCGTGTTCATCTCCCCCTTTACCGGTTATCGCAATGACCAGCCTAACGGCACCGCAACGGGTGACGCCCCCGAGGGCATGTATGCCGTATTCGATGGCACCCACTACAACACGGCTTGCTGCTTTGACTATGGCAACGCTGAGCGAGACAATACTGATCCTAACAATGGTGCTATGGAGGCGATCTACTTCGGAACTGGAGATGGCTCTGGTCGGGGCACTGGCTCTGGCAGCGGACCCTGGATCATGGCCGATCTTGAGAACGGTCTGTTCTCTGGAAAAGATCACATCAACAACCCCGCCGACCCTACCATAACATCGCGATTCGTTACTGCCATTGTCAAGGGTGAGCCCAATCACTGGGCAATTCGCGGAGGCGATGGTGCGCAGGGTTCTCTCTCCACCTTCTACAACGGTCAACGCCCGGATGGCGGATACTTTCCCATGGACAAGAAAGGCGCCATTCTACTTGGTGTAGGTGGTGACAACAGCAACGGGGCTCAGGGTACATTTTACGAGGGTATCATGACCACTGGCTACCCAAGCGATGACACCGAGAACAAGGTTCAGGCCGACATTGTCGCCGCCAAGTATGCACCCGCAACACTGAACGGTGGCCCTGCACTTCACGTGGGATCGTCGGTTTCTCTTCGCGTTACCACGTCCTGTTGTTCCGACCGCTATATTGTCCACGATGGTGCCACTGTCGACACAGCAGTGGTCAACTCTTCCAGCGATGGTGGTCTTAAGCAACGCGCTAGCTGGCACGTCCGAACGGGTCTTGGCAACAGTGGATGTTACTCTTTCGAGTCTGTTGACTCCCCTGGACACTTTATACGGCATTCGAACTACCAGCTCATGTTGGATCAAAACGACAACTCAAAGATCTTCCACGAAGACGCCACTTTCTGCTCGCAAGCTGGCCTCAACGGCCAGGGTAACTCGATTCGCTCCTGGAGCTATCCTACTCGCTATTGGCGCCACTACCAATCGGTCGGCTACATTGCTAGCAACGGCGGGCCCCACGACTTTGATAACCCAAACGTGTTCAATGACGATGTCAGCTACATCGTTTCTACGGGGTTTGCTTAATCTGTTGCGTGGAATGAAGTACTTTGGTGGATTCGTTCCAGCTTCAGAATGATCAATAGGCTTGAATATAATGTCATATACGTCAATATATATTGCAATCAAATGCTGTAAGCTGTGGCGTCGACCCGTAGCATCTGTAGCCCTGAGCTCATGTAGAACCCTTCTGCTCCTGGTGTTGACCACAGTGACGCTGCACCGTTGTGAGGCTCGCGATGTCTTCAGCGAGGGTATGGCTACCTACAGCGGGCATAGGTACCTAGCGCGTCCCCCATTTACATGACCCAAAGCAGCCAACCTAAGACTCTTTAGGTTCTAGCTGCTAATGCCATCACCATGACTAATCAGCGCCCTATCACAAGTCGATTTTAGCTCTGGACCATTCATTCAGCCTAACCGGCAAAAACATAGGACCTCCCTGCAGGTGTTAGACCAACTGTGCATGTGTTCTGTCCAAGCAATGCGTGCTGATCAATCGCTAGTTGACATCATGTATTTGATTAACCTCAATGCCAGCCTAAGCTCAGCCCAATGATTTCATGTAAGCGCAAACACGTTTATACATTCGTTTAAGCGGAGATGCCATACTATCGTTATGCAGCCCAAGTTTCACAATACAGTATAGTCAGCCTGCCATTCAAGACCCAACCCACCTGCCTAGAGTTTTCCTTCAAACAAGCACTTGCCAGAGACGCAGTCCATTCGCTCTATACCAGAGATGTCCCCAACCATTGAAGTTAGATATGTTACGAACCAGAATGCACGCAAGGCAGACCAGGGGAGCGACCCAAGGAGCGACCAGGCGGACGCCTGTAGGTCGCCCAGTTAGGATACTAGGTCACGTGACTAGATCACCACGGATTACAGTGAGCTAGTGGTGATCTGAGGTAGTATCTATAACGATAGATTACTCAGGATTACTAGTGATCTAAGTGATCTAGG
>JARJRE010000024.1:0-94762 GCA_030783385.1 Akanthomyces dipterigenus | reverse complement strand
CCCCCCCCCCCCCCCCCCGGTCCGCAAACGATCATGGTGATACCGAGGCACGGGCTCAACAGATGTATAAATACCATGTAAATTACAAAAAGTAATGAAGCCCATATTCTTTTGTTGTAGCTATTTCGTCATCGAGCTGCTTTATATATTTCTATAAAAAGAGCGTGTAAATGTATGATTGACCTAAAGAGATGTTTTATTGCGGAGTATATACTGATTCTCCTAGCCAGCTATGACTACAGACAAAGGAAATTTAAAAAAACCATTCTACATTTCTACATCCCCATCTACCATCTTTACCGATCAACTTCACCTGAAAAAACAGTTAGTCGGTGCACTGCGCATGTGATGCCCAACATATGGACTTACCAAACACGAGATCCATGGTACCAATAACAGCGACAGCGTCGGCGAGCAAATGACCCTTGGCGACGTGATCGAAGCCACCCAAGTGGGCGAAGCCGGGGGCGCGAATGTGGCATCTATACGGGCGCTCGCTGCCGTCGGAGACAACGTAGACACCCATCTCGCCCTTGGGGGCCTCGATGGCAGAGTAGGTCTCGCCGGGGGGTACGGCGTAGCCCTTGGTGTAGAGCAGGAAGTGGTGGATGAGAGCCTCCATGTTCTCCTTCATGGCGGAGCGCGGGGGCGGTGAGATCTTGTAGTCCTCGACGCGGACGGGGCCGCCGGGCATCTGGTTGAGGCACTGGTGGATGATGCGGAGCGACTGACGAAACTCCTCCATGCGGCACAGGTAGCGGTCGTAGCAGTCGCCGTTGGTGCCGACCGGCACGTCAAACTCGACCTTGTCGTAAGCGTCGTAGGGCTGGCTCTTGCGAATGTCCCAGGGGACGCCGGAGCCGCGCAGCATGACGCCGGTAAATGACAGGTTGAGGGCTTCGCGGGCGGGGAGAACGCCGACGCCGCGCAGACGCTCGATCCAGATGCGGTTGTCTGTGAGCATTTCTTCGGTTTCGTCGATGCGGTCACCAAATTGCGTGGCCCACTGGTAAATGTCGTCGAGGAGACCGACGGGAATATCCTGGTGAACGCCGCCGGGGCGGACGTAGGCGGAGTGAAGCCGGGCACCGGAGACACGTTCGTAGAATTCCTAAAATTGAATGTTAATTGGGGCTGCTTCCTAGAAAACGCGCAGCTTCCTCAGCAAAGACATACCATGAGCTTCTCACGCTCCTCGAATCCCCACAGGAATGGAGTAAGGGCGCCAACGTCCATGGCGTGGGAGAGGACAGACATGAGATGGTTCAGGATACGGGTAATCTCGCCAAATAGGGTGCGGATGTACTTGGCACGGTCGGGAATCTCCACATTGAGCAGCTTCTCGACGGCGAGCGCGAAGCACTGCTCATTGGTCATCATGGAGACGTAGTCGAGACGGTCAAAGTACGGCAGCGCCTGGAGGTACGTCTTGTACTCGATGAGCTTCTCGGTGCCGCGGTGTAGCAGGCCGACGTGGGGATCGGCACGGATGATTTCCTCGCCGTTGAGCTCGAGAATCAAGCGCAACACGCCGTGGGCGGCGGGATGCTGGGGACCAAAGTTGACTGTGTAGTGTCGGACCTTGCGGTCCTCGACCGAATTCTCCTTATTCTTTCGCGTCTTCTTGGGCTCGGCGTTGGCGAGGCCGTAAATGTTTTCGTTGATGGCGAAGTCCTCGTCGACGGGCACAAGGCGGGTGCCAACATGCTCGGTTGTGGCGTATCTGCGCGTACACGTCGTCGAGAGGGGACGGGCTGTGCGGATGGTGGCGGCAGGACGCACCGCGAGCTTCGCGGCGGCGCCGCGGGCGGCCAGTCTCTGCAACGTAGCCATGGCGAAAAACGGACGACCCGGGGGGCGAGATGCGATGGATGGTGATGTCAGGGATGAATCGGCGGCGGCGGGCGGTCGGGGGCGTGCGGATATGAGGGTTTCGCAGAGCCTCTTCCTCGCATTCAATGGCTGATCCAGTCGTAGGATAGCACCGCAGAGGCAATTGGCCGATGGATATCGAGGAGCCTTTGGATCGTGGTGGTCGAGCTGATTCGCGAAAGTGAGCTTGGTGAGTGGGAGTGGATTCCGCAAAGGCCCGGAAATTTGTTGATGCGTGGGGGACATGGCCAATCACAGCCAGAGTATTAGCACATTTACTGGTAGCCCTGGCATAAGCAGGTACACGCAGTCAGGTGGTAAAAGCAAGCTAATCGAGGTACCTCCGAAGGCTTTCTAACTCAATTATTCGCTGAAAGACATTCCGTCCATTGCCATCTGCCAAATGTAGGTCGATTCTCAGCACATTCTAGATAATCTGTCGCATTTACTCTTGAATACGGATTGCCCCCGGCCCCGCAACTCATATCTCAGAATTCCGGCAAGCCTCTCCGCGCTCGCAGTTGAGCAATAGAAAGACATCCGCAATTCACCAAGGCTCATGGTGGAAGTGCCGCACTGTTGTCAATTCTGACGGCCTTGAAGCTAGGGACGTTATCAAAAGACCTCGGCCGATATTCGCCCCGAATTATGTTGTCTTGCCGCAGCCTTGTCACTGAGAATGAAACTGTCTCTTCAGAGTCCATCAAAGCCATGCTGACTCGTGAGAAATGCTGAATCTCGTCGCCATCTTGGAGACCTGCCAACGCAGCTCTGGATCCTGGCAAGACGCCGTCCACGACACCAGAACGCAGAGACTTTGGACTGAAACCAAGCTCAAACACCTCTTGCTCCACGGGCTTGAGCATAAAAAGCTATTCTGCCACGGGAAATGTAAATTCGGAACTAAGGTGCAGAGCACCGCCATTGACCAATGTCTGATACTGCTCATCCACGAGCTCTTTGCCAAGCAATGGATATAGCGTTTCCAACCAAGTAGAAGCAGTCGCTTGATTACCCTGACGATTCTGGCGTGTGAGTGCCATGACAACGTCGTCGATGGGATTCTGCTTCTGTGAAGAAACAGAGGTGGCCTGTCGTAGCGAAGCGTCGACCAGTAACAGATAAACGAAACCGCGCATATATGGAGTCCACTGTGCCCTTGGGTCATTGTGAAAGTCGCGTTCCGTCTGCCGAAGCGGGACCTTGATGAGCGAATTCGTGTAGTAGGCGCACAAAAACTGGTTCACGACCGTGTAGAAGTAGTCTGCCTTTCGAAAGCCTGCACGCACAGGTAGAAAGACGGCGTAAAATTGGGCAATTCCTGATACATAGCGCGGTAAGCAGTGTTGTTTCAAGAAACTGGGAAGGTGGAGAATACCTTCTATGTACCACATATTCTGAGCTTCGCCAGGCTTGTTTCCCAAGTACAACCAGTTGTGCACCAGCTCATGCGTAAGGATACTGATGAGATCAGCGTCGTCAATTCGGCCCCGTTCGTCGCTGTACTGGAGAAGAAGCGAGGAAGCAAAGTTGTTGCCTACGTATCCCTTTGGTGCCTTTCGAAGAAAAATACCGTACGTCTCCAAGTCGTCATCAAAGAATGCATACGCAAACGGAACCATACGCTTGCTAAAGTCCTTTACCGGTTCAAGGTAGTCTGGCAGGTCGCCAAACCAGTATAGCGTTGAGACCGCCGAGCCATGCTCTGCTCGCTCGCTGTTTACAGGCCCAACCATGAAGAGTGAGTTCAGAATGAGCGGCAGGGGTCCTTCTTGCTCGCTTCGTTCCAGCCCTTCGCCGTAGCTCCAGCACGCCCTCGTGCCCGTTGCGACGCGGGACAAGTCCCACTGCACGGAGAATAAGAAGCGTTCTTGACCAGGGATGCTCGGCAGAAACCAGCCGCCGCTGCCCAAGAGACCTCCCTGGTCACGGCGCAGATCGGCCTGCGGCCCAACAGGCGTCCTGGCGTCCACAATCCTGGGGAGAACCTCGAGCTGAAGCGTGACGGGACCAACAGTGTCGCGTTCGACTGCCCAGACATGGCTGGACGGTGCAGCACCGTCATGAGGGGCGGGAGCCAGCTGTAAGGGTCCCGCGGCGTCCGTTGCCCTCATGTTACCTTTTGTGTAGTTGTGTGCCGGGACCCCTTGCACGTCTGCCGCAAATTCACATAGCACATCGTGGGCCTTTCTCGCGGATGAGTCCAGTGTCAGCGACACCGAGAGCCGGCAGAGTCCTTCACTATCGCAATGCGGCCGGATCGATATGCAATAACTTGGCACAGCCATGCTTTTCCTTTAGTCTTTTTTCCTCGGTATTTGTAGATGGGATGCAGATGTTGAGGAGCACTTAGTACTTATCTTCGGCAAGCCACCATGCACGTTGGCCGTGGATCCTTCGCCAGCCTCGCGCTACGATTGCGCATGACGGCAGTATACAGCAATGGCAGGAATGGCTACATTGCAATTTGGGCAAGCCATTTCATTGCCACGACTAAACAGCAAAACTTCATAATGTACACACAAGGGTACTTGTGCGACGGAAAGCGTGCGATGGAAAGCGTGCGACGGAAAGCTGGTGACGGGAGTTACATCTCTTCTCTCAACAATCCACCGCCTCTTTTACAAATACAGATACAATGAAAAGAAAAATCGACATGCTAATGCCTAGTGATATATATCAGCCAAAGAAAGACTCCGGGCTCGGCCTTAGCATGAAAGCCAAAGGATCCCACTATAGCTTTGACTTTAAAAAAACAAACGCCGAGCAATGCAACGCTATTCAAGCTCATCGTACATTTTCCTGCTATCCACCAACTCACGAGGAGTTCTTCATCTGCACCATCTCGTAGTCGCCCTGCCCGTCTTTCCCACGACCTTTGCTACGTCCGCCATGAACATAGCCTGTGGCATCATCACCATCCGGCCCGTGACCAGCCTCCAAGTCAGCATGACCCGTGCTGCTACCTGGCGGCGGAGAGCTTGCCCTGGCAGCGGAGGACGCACCGCCGTCGCCGGCACCGAGAATACGTCCACCAAAAAAGACAGGCTGCAGCTCGCGGTACCGGCAGCCCCAGGTGGCCAAGCCTACAGCCGCGGCCGACGAGGCGAACATGGTGAGCCACCACATGGAATGGCGCGGTAGGGAGCGCGTGTAGAGCGTGACCACGACGAGATGAAGGAAGTGGATCGTGAGGGCAAAGTCGGGGACGAGTTTACTGCGGGCGATGAGAATGACAATGGCCACGGCCCTGCAACGTACAAGATTAGCATTGCCTACTGGAGACAGGGGAGTAGGGAAACATGAAAATGGGAGAGGTGCATACATGCAGAAAGCTCCATCAAAGAGCCATACAAATGCCATCAGCCAGCCCTGGGTGTTGTCGCCCCGGACCGATTCCCAGCCGAGGAGCAGGTCGATGCCAAACGGCTGGCCGGCAACAAGAGAGGTAAAGACAATGAGGACGAGCGCTATGACGTAGAATAGTAGTTGCAGGACGGCGATCTGGGCGGCGGTGCGCAAAGGCTGCAGCTCGTGAAGCGCGCCAGCCCTGGGTGGTCTGCGTCTGCGCGCCATGTTGCAAGTCGACGGGTGTTCTCAGGTGGAAACTGTCAAAGACGTCGAAAGTTGCATGTAAACAGCAGTCGCGCGGGAATGAAGCGGAAACGATTTCAGGCGCAGTGCATTTTAAAGAATTTCGAGGCGAAAGAAGTTGCAAGGTTTCGTCGGATCGCGGGGAGAATGTCGGCGAAGCTGGGCGTTATGGCCGCTCAGGAATTAAAGTAAGAAAGAAAGGGCGACTATATGTGCTTTGCTGGTATCGCAAGTCTGTTTCTGGTGACAGAAGGCTGGAGCGAAGATTTAAAAATTGAAAACTAAAGCCGGTGTTGAGGGCGACAGACAAGAAGAAAAGTGCTGCCCGCTGCGTGTTCCCCGTGATCGATGCACGAGAGATCCAGGAGGTCAGTGTCTGCTGTAATATCGGACGGGACAGCTTGCGTCCCAGGCCGCTACGGTACGTAACCTTTTGGCCGGCGGTCGTACCTCGCTGCGCTTGACCGCCTTGCGATTCTGCCGGAGAACCAGCGCAGCCACCCAGCCGAAGCTTTGACGAATCTTCCACGAGCCAATCCTACTGTATCAACTCGAGTCTGCATAGTCTCCATCATCGACTGTGAAAAAAAACCAATAATTCTTGCGTCCACACCGAGAATCCACCAAACGCCGCCTCCTTCAGAGCAGCTCGCCACGGATCGGTACAGCTGCAGCCGGTCCGACGTGCACTCCTACGACCTGCCACCCCAAAGCACCACACACCACACACACAGCACAACCATGGGCTGGCTGCCATTTACCAGCAGCACCCGCGGCGACGAAATCCGCAGCGGCACCGCCATCCCCACGCGCTCGGAGCGCGCCGTGTGCTGGGCCGCCCGCGACGCCTACTACGGCTGCCTCGACGCGCACAGCATCGTCGACGCCTCCAAGGAGCCCGGCGCCTCGGCCGCCGCCAAGGCGTGCCCCGAGGCCTCGGCCGCGTTTGAGCAGGACTGCGCGGCGGCGTGGGTCAAGTACTTCAAGCAGTGGCGCGTCGCCGACATCCAGAAGCGCAGGCGCATCGAGCAGCTGCAGGCCGAGGGCGCCGTCGAGGCCAACGTGACGAGCAGCTTCGCGGGCGGCGGCAACATCTCCGGAGCCGGCGGCAAGGCGCAGGCGACAAAGGAGGACATCCAGGCCATGCTGGACAAGAAACGTGGATGAAGAATGGCGGGCCGGCCGAGACAGGAGCTGGCTTTTCAAACACTGTATTACTATAGACGTTCTTGTACATTAGCTGGCGGGACTGCATGATTAAACACGGAAAAAATCTCACTCATATTAGTACACATTCAACTAAACAGCATGACTTGAACTAGGACCGAATGGTAGACTCTTGTTCAGTGTTTACCTTGCCTGGATCGCAACGTGACTGGAAAAGGGAAAGGTAGGGATCCAATGCCATCTATCTACCTTCAATTTACTTTTCCCGTGCGATAACAGAACCCTCCAAGGCTAACGCGCATCACAAGAGCAGCAAAGTCAACAGATGCCAAGTCGTGACGCAGAAACATGTGTTTTCGTTCGATTAGACAAAATATAAAGAAATAAGAAAATAAAGTACAGACAATAGAAACTACTCGCAATGCAATGGTGGTATCATCCATGTCTCTTATGTAACAGAACAAGAAACAAGGGAAAGCGTTGGGTCAGGGACAAAAGGGACGCAAATCAACAGATTCAAAGCCCGACAATAACAATCAATCTCGCTCAAAAGTCGTAGTCGTGGGTCTTGGGCGACAGTCAACGGCAAGTCGCTTGCAAGATTCAAAGACGGACCAGTAATAATATTGAAACGGGTTCCGCGAAAGGCAGTATCGCTCCAAGTTTTGTCTCGAGTAAACCCCTTTCGTCATGCAAAACAACAACATTCATGTATTGATCAGTCAAATAAAACGTCACTGGCCAAAGCTACTGCGTTGGCCGTGGAAAAAAAGATCGAAACGGGTTGACAACCTATGACGCCCCGTTGTGTTGATCTGCTGCTCCTGTGGGAAGAGGTGGGAGCTTCTTGTCCAAGCTTCCGCGGCTATATGTGCGCGGCCGGCCGGTTTCCTCAATGCCATTGTCCTTGCTTGGTGGCGGAGGGGCTACTCTCGTCGGCGCCGACATGCTGTTGCTTCTATCACGGCTGTTAGTGCCGTCGCGGCTGCCTTCGCCAAGCTCTTCGACCACGGGCAAAATCGGATCGTGTTGCGCCGAGTTGCGGTTCTCCGATGGTACAGATACAGTCTTGATTGTTCGCTCTGGTGGGTGTGTCTCAGAACCAGGCTTGTTTTGCGCCGCCTTGTTCGCCATGTCTATCGTCTCCTTTGGCTCTTGTTGTTCGGGAGAGCCAGGCGGCACCGGAGGAAGATGCGACGGCATCGGCGGGATTGAGTGCTTATTCTTCGCAGCCCGCGTCTCGCCTGAAAGACGTGCTTCCATAGCCTCTTCTTCTCGTCGAATCTCCTCTCTTTGTGCTTCCTCGCTGGACATGGTGATGCCTTCTACAAAGTTGTAGAAGCGATCACCGTACTGGTCGGGAGGCAGAGCAGAAATCTGCGTCCTGTCGCTGGAGAGGCCCTTCCAAAAGTGCTCAATCTTCTTGATTATACCGTAGTGGGTGAGGCAGTCAATGACACCGAGGTAGTAGATCTCATCGGCGGGATCATTATTCTCGTGAGTGGCTTGGAAGCCGCCATCGTCTTGGTTGAACACGAATCCCGGACGACTGTGGCCCACGCCGAGCACGTCAGGCATCTTGTCGAAAGCCTGGCCCATCGGAACGGGACGCTCTTGTCGAATCATCTGACGCAGTTCGCGGGCCTTGCGAGCCGTCTCGAGCTTAGATGGCGTCCGCTGCAGACCCATTGGCGGGTCCTCATCTGTCGACTTTTCGCGGCCTGGGTTGAACACCTGCAGTGTCTTGTCACGTAGGTTTTCATCGTTACCACGAGACACGTCGTGGATACCAACGAGAAGAGAATAGTCCATGATTTGAAGGCGCTTCAAAAGCAACACATCAGCGCGCAGCTGTTCCAAGAACAATCTCTTCTTCTGAATACCCAGTTCCAAGTTTCGCTTCCTGCGCAGCCAGTTGAGGTCCTTCAAGGTGGCTCTTGGATTCTGCTCCAGGTCTTCCTCCTTGTAGTCTCGTCCGACAGTTGATCCCTTCAGATCGAAAGTGGTGTGGATATCGCGATGCGGCGGAAAGAGATTGTTCATGACAACGAAGTGAATCTTCTTTCCATACGGCATCTTGACGCGATGCAGCCCGTAAAATTGGGAGAGCAGAGTGTTGGGGTTCTGCTGAACGTGGGTGTAGTAATCTTTAAGGATTTTCCTCAAAAATTTATGTTCCGAGTGATGAATCGTTTTGATAATGTACTTGTAGTCTCTAGAAAAGTAAAAGAAGCTGCCACTCTTACCGGGCGAGCCCAGCTCAGACAAGATGTACTTGCCTGTGAGAGACATGAGGTAGTCGGCAGGGTCGAGACGGAACAGCGCGCGGAGTCGCCGGAATACCCACGGTGCGTAGTCTTTGAATTTGAAATCATACTTGGCCGAGGGCACCAGCTCGTTTCCAGTGCTGGCGATGGTTAGCGTCTGCTCATCGAGAGCAGGAGAAGATACGTACATGTCGAAAGTCGACTTTTGCTTGGCTTCAAAGTCGGCGTCTGTAAGCTCGCGGTCGAGCTTTGCGTTTGTTCTCGAAACGGACACGCGAATTCCAGTCAACATGTTGTATGCAGTGACCCAATTGGCATGACTCTCGTCTACTTTTGTGCCAACAAGGACGCGATCGTCATCTTCCTCGCCCTTGCGCCTGCGCTTGCTAGCTCGCTTCTGGCGAATGGCTTCGGCCCATCTAGCGGCGTCCTCGTCTGGAGCTACCTCATCGCGTGGCATATCAAAGATTCCTGAACGAGTCGCTCTACGACCCAGGCTCATAGACGCACGTCGGGCCCCGGACACGGCAGAGGTTGGTGAGAATCTGCCAGTCGCCAAGGCAGCGTCCTGCCCATCTTTCGATGACCGGCCGGGTTTCGGGACCTCGAGCGTATGCCGTTGCTTTAAAACTGGTGGCTGAACTGGGGGTAAAAGATGTCCGGACGGAGACGAGTTTAACGAGGTGTTGCCAGGCTGATAGGCCGGAGGCGAAGAAAACCGGTGGCCAGAGGTAGGCTTTGAGGGAATCGGCTCGGCAACCTGGCTGAAGCCGCTGGGATTGAGCAGAGCGCCTGGCACTTGAATTGATTTGTTTTCAACGGATGTGGAAGGCTGTTCGTCGGGGCCTGGCGTAGCGGTCGAAGCAACGTTTGGGGGGCTTGGTGGCAAGCGGAGAGGAGCGTCGGGAAATTGAGTGCCTTGCTTAGCGAAGCCATTTTGAAGGGAATGGCCATTCTGCGCAGGCAATTGATGCACATTCCAGTCAGCAAGGGCGACTTTGCCATTGACAATATCATTGGGAAGGCTTGGATGCGTGTCGCGCGCGTCATCGTTAATGTACGAGTTCATGCTCGTGGGTCGAGTGCCGTTTCCATTTTCGTTGGGCATCATTGCATGTGTGGCAGAGGCGTCCGAGTCATGAGTAGATATTAGGGAGCTCTCCTCGAAACTCTCGATCGTGTGACGTCCCGAACGGTCGAGGACATGGGTATGCGGCGCTATCTTGTCGGAGGCGAGCCCAAACTTGTCCTGGCCGAGCTGTAGAAAGTCGAGATTGGGGGAATCTACCGGCGTGTGGTCGTCGTTGAGGTACGATGGCATTTCGGCAGGGCCCGGGGGTTGTCTTGAGGGTGGTAGATGCTGCTGGGGCCCAGGTGTTGTTGACGATGCTTGTCGAGGCGGCCAGACAGGGCGTGACGGAGAGGACGGCGTTGGCCTTAGGGCAGGCTCGAGGCACGCTCAAGATTCGAGGTGGCGCGTTGAGGGCAGCCAAGATACGAGAATCAAGAGGCGGTGCCACGAGAGGACGCTCGTCTGGGTTGGCCGCAGCGGCGGCCAGGGCGAATGGCGGTGATGATGCAGGGTGGTGCGCAGAGGTCAGGCATGTACGGTCGGAGCAGGCGAAGGAGAAAGGGCCCGAGTATGTGCCACGAACTTCGGCCTCGTAGTGATAGCCTTTCTTACTAGTAGTGTAGTAGCTACGGTGGGGAGGTTTGATGGAGATGGGTGTGCAGATGACGATGCTGGCGGCCAAAGGGGAGTTCGATGGTGAGCGGATGAAGAAGAAACGACGACGTTGAGGAAGCGGCGGCGTTGGGCGAAAATGGCGAATGAGGCAGCGCAGGCAGTGCCACAGGGGGGAAGCTAATGTGCATTAGCGCTGTATTATAGGCCGAATCGTCAACATGGAGCTGGCCTAGGTACCGCGCTCCACCTGTCGTACCTGTCACGCCTGTGTGTCGGGGCCACGGGGCGCTGCTGTCGGCCGCCAGCCCGAACGCGTGAAAGACCGCGAGGAACAATGGTCAACCGAGAATGATGATGAATAAAACAGAAGAAGCTTCAAAAAGGTCTAAGCATCATGTTTACGCGCAAGGCCACCAATCGTAATCGCATTGAAACTCTTTTTTTTCAAGATGTGAACAATGATGCTTGTTCCAGGACTGTACTAGTACTAAGACTGAAGCTTGGGCCTCCAGGATAAAGAAGCATTGCCATGAGGTAAACAAGCACAGTACAAGTAAGATAATCACCTCTGAGAAAGAGCAAGGTAAAGTGAGTTTGACGCATTGATGTGATACTTTGTGTGGAACTAATGGATTGTAGGAATCTGCTTGTACTGAATGTCGGAGTTGCATTTGGTATGCTGACAAGGCATCCAACTAGTCTCAGGCGCCTTGGCGCGCTGTTTTTTTCTTACTTTTGGCGGTGGGAGGGACCGCTCAGGTACCCGGCCCCAGTCGCTGGTAAACCCGGTGCTACCATACTAAGGTACGTAGGTATCTAATAATACCAGCGCAAATATCCAATGAGCCATAGGTACGTATTTATTCTCCTAATCGTAAATGACGTATTGCTCCTTTCCCCGTTTTCCACAGGCCTCAAGTGCTCATTTTCCGCGTACTTGGATTATGCCCACCCTGCCTTGGCTTCCAACAGCCACCGCAATAAAACGACCCATGCACAGGTGGCTGTCCCCTCGTTTGCGACGGCCATGGTCAATGCAATGAGAGCACGGCAAACCTTTTGCGGCACGATCCTGGCGCCACAGCTCAGCCTCAATCTTTGCACCTGCTTACAGGCATAACAAGCAAAGACCTCCTAATATTTCAGTACGCGCGCAGCCCTGTCTTGAAAGAGGTCAAGGAGCACGATCAAGCCAAGGGGGCAGGAAATAATAAATACAAGCAGGCCACAGCCAAACAAGGCATCACAAAAACCAATGCATACTGGTACTTCGCCGCTCGGTGGCATGCCTGCCTACCGAATGAATGTCTCGGCCCAGGACGAAACTGTCGTAACTGAAGAATGCGACGCTAAATTTACCTGCCACGGCTGCTCCCGTCATTAGGCCGCACTATTATTCTTGTCGTACCACCCATTCACTTCGGTTCGTCTGTAGACAACGCACATCAATTCACGTATATCTGACACGCCATTTTGTCACAAAGGTCCGATCTTACACGCGTTTTTTTTTAAAATTTATCTTACCCACCATACGGCCTACTCGCAGCCCATAACCCATCTCTGGGATACAATACCAAAGGCGTGTCGGACCCGGACTGAAAGCTCGCCCAGGGCCTGTGTTCACACGAGCTGCCCCAGTTGACGAACTCTTTTTCATTCTTCGGTCGAGATTACCCAACTACAGGACCATTTTGAATTCCGGATCCCTGTCATCCCCAGAACCTGTGTACTTGATATATACGCCTCGTGCTTTGTCGCGATTAATCTTGGCGCACCAGAAAATATTGGCAAGCACCCTACGCAGTGTCAGCAGGCTGAAGGTGCAGTGAGGGGCTCGAGACATACGCGAACCAGGCGTAGCATAGCAGCCCGAGAATGATTATATGCCCAGTGTGATAGTATGGCCCTTGCGAATCTGGATATACAAACGCTAGAGTAGTCGCCAGTTAGCGCTTCATTGAGCAGACCAGGTACGCAACGTCTTACTAGCCACGAAGCCACCAGCGTTGGCAATGGCGAGCTGTAGACCCGACGTGGTGGCGCGCTTATAATGACCTGCCGAGTTGTTGGCGTTCCAGACTAGTACTGGCGGTACCGCACAGTACATGCCCAGAGCCATTAGGCAGGTCATGGCGAAGCGCGTCCCTGGCTGCTTGGCGTTTGCAATAACGGCGTAGCCCACAATCGCAATGGGGAGCACGCAAAGCATCATGATTCCACGGACTTTGAGTCGATCCGATAGAAGTGCAACCAGGACTGTGCAGGGTTGAATCAATCTTCAGCAAGCATATCCACTCCTATTCTTCCATTTACTCACCCGTGAATGGAGTTGCCACGGCAAATGGTATGACGGACCAAAGCTGAACCTGGTTGGCATTGCTTGCTATCCCCATTTCCTTGACAATTGTGGGCAACTAGGAAGTGTCAGTCTGTGTATGGACGTGAAACAAGAGAGGCAATCAACGGACATATAAGCCAAATGAATACAACCCGGCAATGAGGGCGAAGTAAGAGGTACTGTTGAGCCAGACTTGAACGTTGCATACGCCGCGCCGGACTTCAGACCACTGAAATGGCTCTTCACGCTCAAGAGCACGACTGTAATGGCAATTAGTAATATATATGGACAGTAGACACGGCAAACATGCCTAAAGCGACCGCCTTCATCTTGTTCCAGACGGTCTACCGCCCAATGCTGCTCCGCCTCTGTCAAGAATGGAGCTTCATGCAGCGAATTCGGTAGGCCAACATAACAAGCAGCAGCAACAATGGTGGTCTAGTAAGCTAGTCAGCAAAGAGAGTAAGGCCATCTACTCTCGAGATAGGACACCCACAATGACGCCCTCCATGATGAAGATCCAACGCCAGCCTTCCAACCCACCGCGTGGGCCAATGGCAGAAAGCCCGCGAGCGAGTAGCCCTCCGAAGGCACCCGATAATGAGCCTCCTGTGTAGAACACACCAATTCGAACAGCAAGCTCGCCGCGTGTGTACATGCTAGATAAATACAGAACTATGCCGGGAAAGAGGCCACCCTCAAAGATACCGAGGACGGCCCGGAGTATCATGAAGTCCTTGTAGTCGCGCATGAAGCCAATACCGACAGTAATCATGCCCCAGGCAAACGTCAAAAACGGTAGCCAAATTTTAGGGGATACCTTTTTGATGATGAGATTGCTGGGCACCTCGCTGTAGTAAAAGGTCAACATTGTGTCGACCTTGGATAAAATTGGGGGAACAACCTGGCAATGTAGCAGGCGTATTAGATGGCGAGACCATTGCGATACTGTGCAGAATCAATCCGGATATCTTTTTCCAACCCGATAATCTTGGCGTTGCCGACGTTGGTTCTGTCAAGAAATGAGCAAAGAAAGAGCAGGGCCACGAGCGGCAAGACACTGCGCATGGCATCAGCACTGCGAAAAGAAATAGCGACAAGCAAGGCGACACAAAAGCCGAGGCATCCTCATACCGCATGTCCGTTTTGAACAGGACCTTTCTTGTCAATCCATGATTGACTCTGTGCAAGGGAATGCTCTCGTGAGCGGCAGAGCCAATATCCGAGCCGTGGGTTGTCTTGAATGCCATGGGTAGCGCTGTTTGGCCGTGTCCCGTGAGCAGCCAAGGCAGATCACAAAAGCAGCACTGAATATTAAGTGTGATGCAGCGATATATTAAACAGCGCGGGTGCCATGGCCATGAAGCAGCCAAATAGGCTGTCGCAGACTGGCGCGGGCCCATCGCAAGAGATCTGTCGGGAGGGGGTCACGCCAAACGCCATAAAGCCTATCTATGGCTTGGAGAGCCCGTCCGTGCATGCGGTGCCCGCATCGGCAGAAGGGTCGCTGATAGGCCGCCTGCTTGGGTAGCCTTGCAAAAGGCGATCATAGTTTTAGCGACTACGACGTGCCGCGTACTGAAAACCTTGTCCCGTCTCAATTCGTACAGTCTCCGGTTGACCTCTCCTTGTCTCACCAGCACATTCATTTCATATCGTCAAATTATGTCTCTACATTGCTCGATAAAGCAAAGGCTTTCCTTCAGCCAACTGCAGCCCATTGATCATTGCATTGCATTTATACAATTTTGGGATGGCAGCTGGGTCCATCGCACTAGGCTGTAGGTACGATTGCGGGGAAGGGCTTGGCGGTGGGGGGCGGCGCGTTGCATGGGTGGTCCCATATTGGGTATCCTGTTTTTTTTTGGAAAGAAGAAATAAGACAAACTCTTGAGAGATGAAGGAGCTTGCACAATCAGACATGCCTGCAGAGGCGCAACGCCCAATGTGAGGCTCATGGCAAGTGGAAGGCACTGCTGGGCAGGCGCCGCTCGACTCTGAGCACCCACTGGGCTACACTGCGACACGCGCGACAACATTTCCCATGGCATACGCGGTATGATTTACCAGTATCACGATAGGATGCAATAGTTTTATCAGCATATACATTTTACACCTCCCTTTAGCCCGCCCGAGGATATCGGAAGCCTAAAAAAGAATGCCTTCAACAGACTGCGAACAGTCAGTTCCCCAGCACGCGGACCCTGGCACGAACAACTCTCAGGCTGAATCTTGCAAAACAAAAACTTCATCAGAAGTCGCAGTGTTTGAAGAATCCGGATTGCATCGTTTCGTCGAGATGGAGAAATGTGCCGATCACAAAGGCAGCAACGAAGATAGCCCGACCCCGTCGTTGCAATCTACAGCGGAGTTGTACAGCAGGTCGCTAAACGACGTGTCCAGCTTGATGAATCAACGCATTAGCAAGGACGATGACAGTCAGGCAAGCTTACTATGAGCACACAACTGCTTGGTCGTTGTCATTGTAGGCGACACTAACCGCAAGGTTTGACACAGAGCGAGATCCTGTACATGCACAAGCCTCGAGAGCCGCAATCACGGCCTTTGACCCCGCCCGGCCTGAGACATCGACTGCTGAAAAAGATCCGACCCAAACGGCCTTGGGAGACGTCACATAAACACGCGAAAGATTGCGCAGCAAATGTGGCTGCTTCACTGGGCCCGATCGGCCAGTTGCAACGGCGAGATCGAGACTCGACACAGATCCACACCTCGTCCGACGACGAGGACGCTGAAAGTCGTTCTGATGCCGCCAAAGAACAAGCACCTCCAGGAGAAGAAAATCTGCTGTCTACCCCGGAAGTGAGCGCTGCAGCCTCAGGTGTATGAGTAGGACTGCATTGGTGGACAAGTATGACCGCTGCACGTGCGCGGTTTGGTTACCAACTCTGCCCAAAAAAGATACTGCGACCCATGTCCCTTTCATTAACTAAATTATCAGACTATTTCTTACTTAAAAATTAGTACCGCTAAGATAACCCGATGCCAGTGCTTGCCGGAAGTTATGATGTCGGAGTAGTTCGGCGTAGTCGCAACGCCTGTTCCCCATTGTCGGCGCTGGCCCGGCAGCGTAGCCCGCACTTCGCACTTCTCGCCGAGGTACCGCGGCGACGATTGCCCAGTGAGCGCTGTAACGGCCAGTGAGCGCTGTAACAGGCATGCTTTTGGTGGGGAATCACAGCGGATTGTGTTGGATCCACGCCTTGAAGACCGCCTGGTAGTGATAGAGTGGGGAATACCTGGGGGGCGACATCGCTAACATCGCCCGTGTGCCGACATCAATAGTTTACAAAACACAGTTGCCAACTCCGCATCTTACTTCTGGTTTTTTGTCTTGCCATATTTTCTTGCCATTGAGGACTTTTTCGGCAGCTTTCCTCAATCACAATGTTTCGCCCTGCTCTGAGACAAGCTACGAGAAGCACTTCGGCACTCCGCCCTGGTGCGGTCCGCTCTTTCGCCTCGGCACCTGGCCCTGTCTTTAACTGGCAAGATCCTCTTGCTTCCAAGAATCTGCTCACAGAGGAGGAGATTGCCATTTCCGAGACAGCAGAAAGATACTGCCAAGAGCGCATGCTACCCAGAGTTCTGCGTGAGTAGCTGCCGCCGCGATTTGTAACTTAAACCGTATACGCTGACCGGGGCAAACAGAGGCCTACCGCGATGAACACTACGACCCCAAGATCCTCGAAGAAATGGGCGAACTCGGTCTTCTCGGCGCCACCATTCAGGGCTATGACTGCGCTGGTGTGTCCAACGTCGCCAGCGGCCTCATCACACGGGCGGTGGAGAGGGTGGACAGCGGCTACCGCTCCGGCATGTCGGTGCAGTCGTCGCTGGTCATGGGTGGCATCAACGAATTTGGTACCGCGGAGCAAAAAGAGCGCTTCCTGCCGGAGATGGCCAAAGGCAAACTCCTCGGCGCCTTTGGCCTGACGGAGCCCAATCACGGCAGTGACCCCGGCAGCATGGAGGCGGTGGCGCGCCCGCACCCGACTAAGAAGGGCGTATACCTGCTCAGCGGCGCCAAGACCTGGATCACAAACAGTCCGATTGCTGATGTGCTGATGGTCTGGGCCAAACTCGAGGAGACGGGCAAGATTCGCGGCTTCCTGGTCGAGCGCAAGGACTGCCCCCCCGGTACGCTAGCCACACCGGCCATCAAGGACAAGAACGGCTTGCGAGCCTCCATTACGGGCATGATTCAGCTTGATGACTGCCCGGTGCCGGTAGAAAACATGTTCCCGGACGTTGAGGGCTTGCGCGGGCCATTCTCATGCCTTAACAATGCCCGCTACGGCATCGCGTTTGGCATCATGGGCGCGCTGGAGGACTGCATCACGCGTGCGCGTACCTACGCCCTGGAGCGCAAGCAATTCAAGGGCAACCCGCTTGCGCGCTACCAGCTGATCCAGAAGAAGCTGGCGGATGCCACAACGGACGCCGCGTACGGTACTCTGGCTGCTATTCAAGTCGGCCGCCTCAAGGACGAGGGCAAGGCGACTCCCGAGATGATTAGCATGGTCAAGAGGACCAACTGCGATGCCGCGCTGCGCAACGCGCGTATCCTACAGGAGATTTTCGGCGGCAATGCCGTGTCGGACGAGTATGGCATTGGCCGCCACGTCGCGAACTTGTTTGTCACGCAAACGTACGAGGGCCAGAGTGATATTCACAGTAAGTTCAAACCCTACCGACGGCAACATAAACCGGTAACACCAGCTGATATTCCTCAGGTCTGATCCTGGGCAGAGCCATTACCGGCATCCAGGCCTTTGTCTGATGCGTCAACATGGGTATGCGGCTCGTGCCACGCGACGACTGCACGGCGGATCGCGCAGGCCTCACATCGCCAAGACTCGTGGGCAAGCTGTAATTCTAAAAACATAAAAAGAGAGTGCAAACAGAGATAGCGTGTACTATGAGATTCAAAATACAAGTTGGCATGTTTCAAAGCCAGTCTACAGCCGTGAGGAAGCCTCGATTGGTTCTCTAGATCAGCCAGTAACCGGAAGCAAGGCCTGCATAAATGAACGGAAGCGCTGTGGCGCAATAAATGTATGCGCGCGGCAAGCAATTTCGAATGAATTCTCTGAACAAGGCGACTTTGTCAGCATATGGCATCATGACAAAGAGCACAGGTACCCAGGTGGCAAAAGAGGTTGTTAAAAAACTTTGTCATGCTGATTCCCAGTGATTGTGCCAGCTGGAGGGCCGTTCTCAGAGGGCGGCGAGCTGGCCGCCAAAATCGATAGTAGCAAGCGGTGGCGTTACAAGCATATGTGTCTACCGGCAGCACTAACAAGGTAGAGTGGCACACTCGAGTAGATTGTAATAGTGCAGCCGAACCCGCCCCGCCCCGCCACGGTTCATGCCACAAATGGTATTGCGCACCCTGGTCACCGCCCACTGGCACTGGGCAGGGCGACTGGCAGAAAAAAATTATCGACTTTTTCGGGCAGCCCTTCCCTGCCTCGTCGCGGCCGACAGGCCCAAGGCTCACTGGCTCTCAGCTTGTCACCGTGACTGGCGCTGGGCGGAGGCCCGCCCCCACCCAGGCTGCCCTCGTCTTCGCTCTCCTTCCAGTGCCGCCGCTGATTACTGTACTCGCCTGGCCCGCCGAAAAGGCCTTTTCTCCCCCCTCCAACCTCGACCGACCCAACCGCACACAACGCATACAACCACCAACTTTTGAACGCTTCTTCCCGAACGCACCGATCGATCACGAGAGCGTCGGCGTTTCCATCGCATCCCTTTTCACCTTCTTTATTTCTGTCACTCACAACGACAGATTTAGTCTCACTGTCTGGGTATGGCTTTTTCTCAATCGCCTCTTGCTTTCCCCCTCTTTGCCGCCCGCCCGCTAAATACACGCAACAAACAGGACCGTTTCCAACGAGACCGGCAGCCACTTTCATCACCTCCTCTCCACAACACAGACCGCCCGCCATGGCTCTTAAGCGCATTAACAAGGAACTCGCTGATCTCGGCCGGTAAATACGCTCTCCCTGACCTCTTTTGACACTGAAGTTCGTCGTCGCCCGGCATGCCCGACCGCCTGCGCAGCGTCATGAGGTCACGTCTTGTCTGGCAGCCCAAGGGACAGCGAGGTGGGGCTCACCGGAGCGGGGTCCCCTTTTGGGAGCGCCAACTACCTTGCGCCGTGGCTTGCGATGGCGGGCTGTCCCGTAGGATGCTATGCTTCCGGCGAGACGCTGGCCCTGAGACGACGGCTCAGTTTTGTTTTGACATGACATGCGTTGCTAACATTTGCTCTAGAGACCCTCCATCTTCATGCTCGGCTGGCCCCGTTGGTGAAGATTTGGTACGTCTGCCCTCGTTGACTGTTGTGGCGGCTCAGCCCATCCGGGTTGCCAGGCGTTCTCTGGTGGCCGCTGCCACTATTGCCGTTGTACTGTCGTCCTTTGAGGACATCTTTGCTAACTCACAGGTCAACAGTTCCACTGGCAGGCTACTATTATGGGACCTGTAAGTTGCACACGCCAGCATGCATGCCTTGCCGAACAGTCCCGACCACGAGTGGCGGCATCACATGTTGCATGCGTGCCATCTCAATGCTAACTTTCGATGATAGAGCGATTCTCCCTATTCCGGTGGTGTCTTCTTCCTCGCTATCCACTTTCCCACCGACTATCCCTTCAAGCCTCCCAAGGTTAACTTCACAACGCGCATCTACCATCCCAACATCAACTCGAATGGCAGCATCTGCTTGGACATTCTTCGAGACCAGTGGAGCCCGGCATTGACAATTAGCAAAGGTTTGTAATGAATCCATTCACAAACAGATGAACTGTGCTGTGATACGAATACTGACAAATCGTAGTCCTTCTGTCTATCTGCTCGATGCTGACAGACCCCAACCCCGACGACCCTCTTGTTCCCGAGATCGCACACGTGTACAAGACGGACCGGCCACGATACGAGGCAACCGCCCGCGAGTGGACGCGCAAGTACGCTGTTTAAACGGCTCTTTTGAGTGTGGGCGAGGAGAAGCTGCTGGAAAGGACGAGACGGGGCGCGTGGTGATTTCATCTTCTGTTACACAATACCAGTATAGGATATCAAGCGAGTGATTGCTCGGCGACACGGTTGAGATATGGCTGGGTCGTGCGCCGTGAACATGGTAGTCTATACGGACTGCCGTTGGAAAGCGACGCCGTCTGTTTGCAACTGAGCGGAAGCGAGCTGATTGAAATTTGCAAGGGAATCAGAACGGCAAGTGCCAAACTGCGTGCGCTGAAGCGGATACGGCCATCACCACGGGGATACAAGACAGCTGGGGCTTTGCATTTTCAGGTTGCAATCTTGTTCTTGACATGCAGATTCAGGTAGCATATTTCATCATTGTCTCGGAGCTTCTGGAATTTAGCCTGGGTGCAAAACGTTCACGTTGTTGTGACTGTGAGAGGGACATGCGGGCGGGTATGAAACTGACATATGCCGGCCGACAATGTGCTTTCTGACAGTGCTACCCAGACAGTGCTACCCAGAGGAGAGATGTAACGTGAACGCGGCGTACAGACATATCGCAATCGCAGTGACACGGCAGCGTGAGGCATGAGTAGAAACAACTTAAGGACGGAGGAGAGGAGCCCCGGCAGTGGTCTTGTAATGAAATCGGCGGCACTTGGTGATTGGAAAAAGCGGCTATCACGGCAATAGGATGGATTTACGAAACAATGGCGACTGGGAGTGGCAAGGGGGAGCGATGCCCAAGGGCGACCCATGCCAGAAGTAAGAAGGAACAGCAGCCGGATCTGCGCGGGATGCGTCGATGTCTTTAGCATGTGGCTGTCGTGTTTGTAAGCGGGCCACCGACGACAAGCAAGAGGGCGAGCAGACTTTGAAGCCAGGCAGAGAGAGTATGAGATGCGTCAGAACTTGGGATGAAACAGAAACGGAAATGTTTTGTAGAGGGTGGGTAGTGGCGCGACTCGTTGGTTGAGGCTCTTGTTCCTTTGCAAATACGCGTTTGTAGAGTCCGAAGATGTCGGGCGCCGTAAAGGGCGAAGTTTTGAGATGGTTGGAAGGCGAGGGGTTGGCGGCGACGATGCATGTCGCAACATGTTTCAGGATGGAGGGGGGGTGCGGCGGTGGACGAGATGACACGCTTGGCAGGCAGGGCAGAGCAGCGGGCAAGAGAAGAGAGATGTGGCTCTGGGTAATGACGGAAAATATTTTGACGGTGGAAGGGATGAATCCATTGTTCGTCGTAGGAAATAGCCTCGGATGAGTGCATCGACAGATAGGTTGGTGTCGAGTCTTTCCTAGGTACCTACCTACTACGCGGGTGACAAAACTGTTGGCCGCTTTTTGGTGGGTGAGTAATGTACTCCCGGCGAACAGTTTTGTCACCCAGGTGCCTACCTACCTACCTAGTACCTACCTACAGTGGGTGTATGCATGTTAGTGCCTTTCTGGAAAGCCTGCAATAGCTCCATGTCCCGCACTTGCACAGTGTTGCTTCAAGGAGCGCTGGCGGCTTGGCAGGTGGCCGTCTCTGTTCATCCAGGCAAAGCAAGAAAGTAATAATACGCGTGTTAATACGTGTCGCTACAATGCTTTTTTTTTCTTGGACGTCTCTCTCAATCAAGGGAGAGAAATGAGGACCAGGAACACCGTGAAAGGGTTGCAGCAATCGGGCCTCGCGGATCGACTGGAAACTGTTTACACACCGACTGAAGCACAAACGAGCTGCAGAAGATGGGATGATGGGGCAGCGATAAAAATAAATCGAGAGGTGTACTGCTGTGCTCGATGCAACAATGCAGTGCCTGTGAGATGCGTCTAGGTTTCCAGGACGCGATTGCTGGGAATAGCCGTCATCAGGTGTGTTGGTCCCCTTGCCCGCATCGACTCCGATCGGGCCATGGCCATCACGACAAAGATTCGGAGCGTTTCGTTGGTCGAGGGGGATATGCAAGTAGGAATGGATAACGAGATGGCATAGAGATACAAAAGAAGAGCATCTACACACGCCCCAACCTCCCCCGACATTGCTCGTTTCGGACTGTACATGCTGGGTTGGGCCCTGTAACGCCGCCCCCCTCAACCTCAAACAGCACTAAGCGTGGACTGTGCGTTGCTGGCCCCCGAGGCCGTGGAATTGCGGCTCTGTTCAGTACCACGTCGGCGATTTCTCTTTTTTTTTTCCGCCCTTCCTCTTTGTACGCAGTCATGAACGGAAATTTAGAATAGTACCCGCCCGTTTCTCATTACGCTGCGACCACAGGTACTGTTACAGACAACGACCCCTGCCGCTTTGCCCCTCCCCCCTCTGCTTTAACACACGCCTGATGCTACGACGCGGCGGACTTTTTCCTTTCTTCCTTTTTGATTCTCTCTCTTTTATCCCCTTGCTTCCAAGTGCTCTTTTGATTTATTTCATTCTATTTTTACCCGTCATTCATTTTTAGTGCTTGTGATCTTGGAGTGTAAAACTGGTGCACAGCCCGCACAGTGAATATTGGTACGTTGGCTTGCGCAAGTGAGATGTGCTTGGCCATCGTTGAATAGTGCTAAAGCGACATTCAGTTTAAAGACTTTATAGATTTTGCATTTGCGTTCGAGAAGCCGCATCGACACTTTTATACGCTGGCGTCCGCTCCCCTCCTGACCTCTTGACGAGGCTCATTTCTTTTGACGAGACAAGATTGACGGACCGAAAAACGACTGTTTCCTTTTATAGTGCTTGTAAAGCTCGCGGGGCTTCAACACTCATTTTCGACCGGCGTACGCCGTTGTTTATACACATCACCACCTCTCTCAATTCTACAGAGCATCCGCAATGAACGCCAGCTATGACCGCCCCGAGCGGTCCCGGGGCACGCCTCTCACCCGCATGCTCATGAATGGCGAGGTCTCGATGGAGAAACAGCTCGACCTGACGTCGAGAGAAAAGTTTGACCGCTGGATGATTAACGAGGGGTATCGAAGATTGTACGTGTCCCACCCTCGCATAGCTTGTTCCCTCCTGGAAAGAGAAGAGGAGGAAGGAGAAGAAGAAGAAGAAGAAGAAGAAGAAGAAGCGTCAAACTTGAGCAAGAAACTAACAAGGTCAGCTTCGTCTTCGTCTTTGTCATTGCCCACGGGCTCATCTTTGCCTTTGGCTGCGTCCACTACGGCCTCAAGGACTCGCTCGCGGGCCCCCGCGACATCTTTGGCTTCACCTTTACCGTGGCCCGCGCGTCGGCGCTGGTGCTGCACGTCGACGTCGGCATCGTGCTCTTCCCCGTGTGCCGGACGCTCATCTCGCTGCTGCGGCAGACGCCGCTCAACGGCGTGGTGCAGTTTGACAAGAACATCACCTTTCACATCACGACGGCGTGGTCCATTGTGTTTTGGTCGTGGGTGCACACGATTGCGCACTGGAACAACTTTGCGCAGGTGGCGGCCAAGAACAAGCTCGGCTTCTACGGCTGGCTGCTGGCCAACTTTGCCTCGGGCCCCGGCTGGACCGGCTACGTGATGCTGCTCGCGCTCATGGGCATGGTGGTGACGTCGGTCGAGAAGCCGCGGCGGGCCAACTACGAGCGCTTCTGGTACACGCACCACATGTTCATCCTCTTCTTCTTCTTCTGGTCGCTGCACGGCGCCTTTTGCATGATCCAGCCCGACGTCGCGCCCTTTTGCACCAGCGTCGGCGCATCGGCCATTGGCGTCTTCTGGCAGTTTTGGATGTACGGCGGCTTCTGCTACCTGGCCGAGCGCGTCGCCCGCGAGATCCGCGGCCGCCACAAGACGTACATTTCAAAGGTCATCCAGCACCCGAGCCAGGTCTGCGAGATTCAGATCAAAAAGGAAAACACAAAGACGCGCGCCGGCCAGTACATCTTCTTCTGCTGCCCGGCCGTCTCGCTCTGGCAGTACCATCCGTTTACCCTGACCAGCGCCCCCGAGGAGGACTACATCTCCATCCACATGCGCTGCCAGGGCGACTTTACCATGGCCGTCTCGGCCGCGCTCGGCTGCGAGTGGAAGAAGCGAGGCGACGACGCGAGCAAGGTGGTGGGCGTCGAGGCCACGGCGCCCTCGAGCGGCGCCGGCGTCGACCCGGCGCTGCGCCGCGTCCTCCCGCGCGTCTACATTGACGGGCCCTTTGGCTCCGCCTCCGAGGACGTCTTCAAGTACGAGGTCTCGGTCCTCGTCGGCGCCGGCATCGGCGTCACGCCCTTTGCGTCCATCCTCAAGTCCATCTGGTACCGGATGAACTACCCGCAAAAGAAGACGCGCCTGTCCAAGGTCTACTTTTTCTGGATCTGCCGCGACTTTGGCTCCTTTGAGTGGTTCCGCTCGCTACTCATGGCCGTCGAGGCGCAGGACGTCGAGCACCGCATCGAGATTCACACTTACCTGACGGCCAAGATCAAGAGCGACGACGCGACCAACATCATGATCAACGACGCCGACGCCGACGCCGACGCCATCACCGGCCTCCGCAGCCCGACCAACTTTGGCCGCCCCAACTGGGACATGATCTTCAAGGGCATCCGCAAGCTGCACGCCCCCGGCGAGGCCGGCGTCTTCTTCTGCGGCCCCAAGGGTCTGGGCAGCTCCCTGCACGTCTACTGCAACAAGTATTCCGAGCCTGGGTACGTCTGCAAGCCAAAACGAGTGATTGTACTGATAACGAGATTGCTAACATGGACATTCAGATTTTCGTTTGTCTGGGGCAAAGAAAACTTTTAAACATGTGCAGTCTATTTTGTCCTTTTTGTGTCTTCTTCCTTTTCTGCATATACAGGTATTTTCACACTACCATTTTTGTTATACCCAAGACGAACACGTTGTGCTTCTTGGACGCTGTGGCCCCGGGGTTTCCAAGTTGTGAGCAAAAGTTTGCGCCGGACGCAATTTTAGTCGTCTCGCATCGAAGTGGCGGTTTCTTCTTTCATGCCGGCTGCTGATTTGCAGATGCACCATTTACATAGCTAATGAAAGACCCTGACGAGGCAATTCCAATCGTTACTACTCCATCCACCGTAAACTAGCCTCTGCTTCTCCATAGTGTTGTCGTGTGATGGTTGAGTACAAGGCAGTGAGCAGTACACAGTAGCAAGTGGTGGCACCCTAGTTATGTCGCACCGCGGAACATGATGTGCTGCGCTTCACCGCACCGCGAGCCAGATCCGACAACGGAGAAGCCCATGGTGTCGTACAGCCGCTTGCCATCCGACGTCGCGATGAGCCATGACCCCCTGCCCTCTTTCGTCGCCTGGTCGATGCCCCATTGTACGAGGGCCCTGCCGATGCCTTTGCGACGATGACTCTCGTCGACCACGATGGCGTCGAGATCTACACTGTTGTTAGATGCTGGTTTTTGCGGTAGCCGAAACGTATACGAAGAAGGAAGACGGGGTGTAAACATACTCCACAAGCCACTTCGAACCTTGTCATCCAATGTATTCTGCGCATCTAGCATTGTTTGTATTTCCTCGCTCGCTTCCACCACTCGCTCGTAGTCTATGTAAGAAGGCAGACCTTCTGGCGGCCCTCTAGGCTGTTCTTTCACTCCCTGTGCGTTGTTATTAGATTCTCCCTTTTCTGACGTGGCAGCCGCCGCCACAGTTCGTGGCGACCCCCAGACGGCCATGCCCACGACCGTCTCGTCGAGGGACCCCTCGCCCTCCACAGCAACAATGTAGAAGGCCGTGGTAGAGCCCAGCGCTCTCTTGGCACCCCTTTCGAACCACTCCAGCGCGTCGCCGTCTCCGGGTTTGACGCGTCGCTCCGGGGGAAACATGGCGCGGCGAAAGGGACTGTTGCCGTACCCGGCCACGTCCAGAGCACCCATGGCGGGTATGTCGGCCGCGACGGCCTTGCGAATCGAGACGGGCATTCTTGGCAGCCGCGGACAAGTCCTGGAAGCTGGATTGGGTCAGGTGAGAAAACGGACGACATGGTTTGGCAAGAGCTGCCTTGTGCTTACTTAGCATGCGCCCGGTGGGTTGATGGGCTCTGTCTGTGGCTTGCGTATGCAATACTAGAATGGATGGCGCTAAACGCTGACGAGGCTCGGAGGGCGGGTTTAGCAGAGGGTCGTACGTCACTTACACGAAGCTCCATCACTGTATGCTTTCGGAGAGGAATAGCGCTGGTGGTGAGAAGACCGAACTGGGAAGAGAGCTGAGCACGTTTACCTGCGTTGGGACTCTTTACCAAAAACTACCTATCATTTCGCCCCAATCCAGCGACCCCTTTCTAAACATTAGCCTATAAATAAAGCAGTAGTCAAAATTGCACAAAATTCACCAAACAGTAATCAACTTGGCAGCCTGGGTATCCCGATTCCTACTCAAAACTACTTTGGCTCCGGGCTGTTATTGTCACTCCGCAGTCGGTGAAGCAAGCCCGCCGGGCCGGTGTGAGCGCTCCGGGTCTGGGTGACGCGCTCCTCCACGGTCCGCCGCCGCTGGAGACCAGCCTGCTCTGCACGCAGCGCCTGGTTGTGTACGTTGTACCAGTACTCGTCGGCAAAGGGGTCGTACGGCGGAGGCGAGCCGGCGCCGAAGGATCGGTTCGTCTGATGGGCGTTGGGGCCGGCGCTCGACCCGGGAGCGGCGGTCGTTGTGACGGCGGGAGGGGCGTTGTCACGGCTCCGACGTCGGGCGGCGGCTTCGGCCGTCATCATGAGGAACTCATCCTGCGAGATGCGCTCCCGACGGCGGATGTGGTGTCGGCGTCGTTGCGCAGGCTGCGTCTGAGTATCTGCTGGTTGATTCTGAGTGGCCGCTGGTGGCTGGGTGGACGATGCTGTACTAGGGCTGCTTACGCTGGCTGCTGTAGATGTTGCAGATGACGCAGCGTTCAAAGCTTGGTTTTGAGATGAAGGCATGGTAGCAGGTATTTATTGGACAAGATTGTTATGAGTTGTTCCTCTACTTTTTGCCTGGATGTGCCATATGCCCGGCTTATATAGTGAGCTTGTTCATCGTGTCCAGCCGTGAATCACGACGGTTTTTTTTGTCACACTTGAAACCAATATTCCCAAAAAATTGCAAATTTTCTTGCGCCATGTTTGTGAGCCATAACAGACCTGAATGGCGATGAATAGCCACGACATGTATGCATGATGCCGCAGTTTGCACAGCAGGCCCGCCACTCGCTTCCCCATTTGACTTGGTCGTTCTCCCACCCTGCACCCTACCCTGTACCTCTATGGTGGCGGCCACGACATGCACGTGTGAAAAGCTTTGAATCGCATAATGTGAATTGCATTGCATATCGGTACTGAAAACCTCTCAAATATCGATTCTTCGCCCAGAAAATGATGCAAATGATGCCGTTTGGGTCGGGCTCGATAGATGTGATGGCTAAGGCTTGGGTGATTGCGAAAGAACCAATGCCAAGAAATCGGCTGGGGGGCATCGTCCGGGGCTGCCCCGGTGACAGATGATCGTGGCTTGCTACAACCTCTGCGCAGCGGCCGTACAACAGAGGGCGCAGATACGATGCTGCAGATCATATCTAATCACGACGTACTATTTGCCCTTTGACCCCTCCTACCAAGCATGACAGACAGGACGCATCAAGGTTTCTCACAACTCGTCGCCCCTTCGTCCTGCACCAGTCACAGTGAAACTACGTGCCCCAATCAGCCTCACATGCTCGCAACACAGTCAAAAAGGCCCTCAGAACAACATGCAGATCTAGGTGCTCTTTGCGGCGCAGGCGACCAAGTTGCGCCGAACCTTTTGACGCAGATCGTGCAGATCAGCTGAGGCGCCGCCCTCCCTGCCCAATACCAGCTGCGAAGAGGCAAAGAGGAAGCCTGTCCGAATCAATTGGCGTGCAAAGACCGTGCTAGCTCGCTACGACAAAGCTAGGCTATTGGCTGACAGACCGCTAATTTCAGGGGGGTGTCTCCGAGCACCCGACCGGCCACAAAGATGATCAACTCTGTGAGCTGCTGCAGGACAGGGCACTTTTGGTTTGGAGAAGCGACCTGCTCTTTTGGCGAGTTTCGCGAAGCTTGTACGCTATCCGAGCTCGTTCACGGCTTGGCAGCCAGCCAAGATCATGAATCAGCTGCATCCCCACGGCATCGGCTTTCCGAGCAAGTAGCAACTTGAAGCAGATGATAAACATGCTGTCATGCTGGTTCCTTATCGGCGGAACCCGAGTGCAACTCTGCCAACTACCAGCACTAGCAAAAAATGCCCCAAATCCAAAACCTAGCCCACAAACCTTGTGGTCCTTGCTGATTTAGCCTGCGGCCCAGTCACGTCGTCCCAATGGCACCTGCTCAATGCGGTACTGGTGCCATGGCCCAATGGGCGTCGCCCCTGTACCACGTTTGGCAAGTCGGTAACAAAAGGGATCTTTGCTGCGGCGGCGCATGGATCGCTGCTGACGGCAGTGCCCGCCGACTTGTCAGCTGGCATCGGAGGATTGGCTCAACGTGGACTGGATCGCAAATAATAGGTTTCGGCATCTTTGCAGATCCATTAGACACGGACAAGTCGCAAAGTAAAATGCTTATAAAAGTCCTGCCCTCCTCGCTGTTGTAGGGAGGCTCTGACTTGGACCAATACGTACCACAACTAGTACATCTATATCGGCCGTCACCACACGCCACCGCCATCATGATGCAAAAGTCGATTGCCGTCTCGGCCCTCGCTGCCGGCGCCATGGCTGCTGGATCTTGCCCTAGCAACTCTCCTCTCTCGTGCCATAACACCACCGCCGTCGCGGATACCTGCTGCTTCATTCCCGCCGGCCAGCTGCTCCAGACGCAGTTCTGGGACAGCAGCCCTCCCACCGGACCTTCTGGTATAGTCCAACGGCTTCTTGTACATGCAAGCTCGAAAATCTAACCCGTCGTCTTTTTAAAATAGACTCCTGGACCATCCACGGTCTCTGGCCCGACAACTGCGACGGCTCGTACCCTGCACAGTGCGACACGGATCGCGCTTACACCAACATCACCCAGATCCTCCAGGCCAACAACGCCGGCGACACGCTCGACTACATGAACCAGTACTGGAAGGACTACAAGGGCGACGACGAGCAGTTCTGGGAGCACGAGTGGGGCAAGCACGGCACCTGCATCAGCACCCTCGAGCCCTCGTGCTACGGCGGCAGCTACCAGGACGGCGAGGAGGTGGCCGACTTCTTCACGCGCACCGTCGGCCTCTTCAAGACGCTGCCCACGTACGAGTGGCTCGCCGCGGCCGGCATCACGCCCTCGGACAGCAAGACGTACGACGTCTCCCAGATCCAGAGCGTCCTGTCCAGGAAGCACGGCGCCCAGGTCACGCTCGGCTGCAAGGGCAAGGTCTTTAACGAGGTCTGGTACCACTTCAACGTCCAGGGCTCGCTCCAGGACGGCAGCTTTGTCGCGGCGGCTCCTGATGGTGCCAAGAGCAAGTGCAAGGGCAAGGTGCAGTACAAACCCAAGTCTGGCGGTGATGACTTTTAGAACGTGATGTAGACGGACATGTATAAGGAGCATAGCGCAAATGTGTGGGATTGGTCCTGGGATATGAGAACATCGATATTCAACGTGTATATGTGCTTTTCTGTATATATAGTTATGAAAAAGCATGAATGACCAATCTTGGCACTGATTTACATGTGCAAGCTATCTTGCTGGGCTGTGTGCGCTCTGGTCTGCCAAGTCTGCTGTCGTCAGACCAAAAAAAGCCAGTTCTCGAGACACTGCTTCTGAATATGCATCTGGTTTGGACTCTAGGCTGTCCAACCATACCGGGATTTCAAAGTACGGAGGAAAATAGCCTGCGCATTCCCAGCCGACAATGGCGAGAATCTTGCACGTCGCAGGATCGACAATGATGTTTTGCTCATTGAGACTGGTGTGGCACAGAACGAATTCCTGCTCTTCTGACGTGACACGAGGCCAGCTGCGTCTATCCTTGGCAAAGATGCGATGGGGCGGGAAGACGGGTATCGTCGCGTCGACGCTGCCGATGCGGTTGCTGCACAGAGACTGAAGCTGTGGCAGGATGGTCTCCTTTAGCTGCGCGTCGACGGCGCGAACCGCTGCTTCGCGCACTTGTTTCCCGCAACTGAATATCAGGTCCGAAAGAGGGGCCCCGTCTACAACGCGCTCCGTTTCTAGATGGAGCAGACCGTCGTCTGTATAGAGGCGCGATGGGGGCACCGGAATGGTGGTGTTGGCTCGTAGCAAGTCTGCGACTGCCACCTCGTTTCGGAGTCGTTCCGCGAACCAATATGGGGCGATGGATTTCCCATACTGCAAAAGATATTCGTTGGGGCGTAATTCTCGCTTGGTGACTGTACGTGGACCGATGATGAGCCAGTGGTCCCAGCCTTTCTTGACAATGTGTGTTGTGGATGACTGGGCTTGCGAGAGCAGATCTCCCGAGGCCGCAGAGGCCGCCTGCGCTCTAGTCTGGGGCATTTCTTGAAAGTGAACAAGGACCAATGATAGCCATGTTCATCTAGATATACCAGCAGTGCAAGTTTCTTATTGAACGGTGGCATGAAGAGGCTGCCTCGACAGGTGTGGAGCATTGCCAGGCAACCATACAAAGACTGTGGCGAAGCACTCGCATGTAGAAAGAGGCTGCCCAAAGAGGCTGTGTGCTAAGAAATGCTGGCCTGTCTTTTCAGATGTGGCATTTCAGATTGGGTGATGGCGTCTATTTTCTCTCATTTTGTGATTGAGCCCATATCAGCTCCCAGAAAGCAGACTGACCTGCCGAGCTTCCCAGTTGTCATGATGGCTTTGCCAATTCGGACCACCATGCCGATGCTCGATAAACTGTTGTCAAAACCGAGACACAGGGCAGGTAAAAATAGGCTCGTGTGCTCAGGGGCAGAATAGGCCACAGGGCCGACAGGGACGATGCTCGTCAAGGCACGCACGACATGCCGACAAACGCGATAAATCGAGTCGCTACTGGCACTTGCAGGGTCCTGCAGGATCCAGAGACGGAGGATTCTCCCCTGAATAGTTAATAAATTAGCGGCAAAGGAATTGTGTGGGGCCGGCACAGCCGTAGGATGACGAACAGAGAGTGTTTACAAGGCATCGTGGCGCAGTCGACAATCCGCAGCGAGTAAGCTGCTGGAGGCCGAGAGCCCAACTGGCACTGAGATGCACATGCTTACTACGTAGAGGCTGTAACGTATCAATCCTGGCCGATCGCGCCAGTTGTGCAGTAGCCGCAAAACGCTTTCGTGTGTGTGGTGCATGGTGGAATAGACAAGCTACGTCAGTCACGAGAGGCCGGAATGGTGCCGAGGGGGGCAAAAAGCCAGATGACCAAGGCTGATTTTACCAGCTGCTACCAGAAAGCAACACAGGAGGCCGCTGACGATACGGGTGAATTGTAACGGCTCGGGGAATAGGATTGTTGTTGGCCGCCCAAAAGGATACTGGTGCGACGAGCACGGAGGTGCGGTATATCAGGACAAGAAATGCATACGTGGCTTCTGGTTGGCGATGGCTTCAAGCGGAATGAGACGGGATCAAGTTACAGCGGGCGATGAGCAAATACAGAGCCTTTCCGGTGACGACATGCGCTAGAAGAAGCTTGGAGGTAGTGGCAGGCCTGGATGGATGGCAGTGGACACAGTGGGCTCAGGTATTGGCCTTCTGGGGTCTTTTTTTTTTATAGCGGAAACAGTTCCAGGCCGCGGCCACGGGCACCACTTGGCGGCGCGGGGCGCTGGAGTCGGGAGCGTGCGCATGTCAACCAAGTGTGTTCTTGCATTGGATAGGTAGGAAGGGAGAAGGCAAAAAACAAAAAATAGAGAAAAAAGTAAGCCTCTTTGCGCAATATGCAATATTAATGTCCTTCTCTCGTGGCGTGGCCTAGTAGCAAACAAGCACCAGATTGATATCAAGGGTACCCTGATGTTGATGTTGATGCTCCTCGCTGTGGGGGCGGGACAGGGCACCTGTGAGGAAGCACGTACCGGTATAACTACATACAAGACGAATCTTATGGTGGAAAAGGGCAGAGTAATAAGAAACCTCGTGTCTCAGTATCATATCACTGGTCCGTTTGGGGGCAATGTCATGCGCACGAAAAGGAACAATCTGAGACTGCGACGGCGGACTACCTACAAAGCACTACAGCGGACGAGCATTTTTTCTCTCTTCGCAGTCCTCACGTACTTGATGCCGGACACCTGTGACGAACCGTTGGCGTTTCTAGACCAGGACCATGAAAAATTCAAAATACGCCAAATTCCCAACGTCGTCGCGACGTCACTGGGTCAGGCCCCTTCCAATGCCGACGCTTCAGACACCCGCCCGCCTCGTATTAAGAATTTGGGGACCGCTGCCACTGCGACGCCACCGCAGGCCTAGACCGAAATAGGCTTGACTAGAACCTCGCTGGCGGTGCCCTAGCCTTGTAGGCTTGCACTCGGAGAATTCAAAATGTTGGCCATGGCTGCCTCTTACCAGTACTACCTACCTATTTACCTACATACGTACCAATTCAGAAGAGTGATTACGTTGCCAGGAAAATTTCGCAGGTCGGACGCGCTATCTTTTAGGTACAGCCCTCCCGCCAGCGAACTGCCGCAGCGACCTGTCCCAGCGACCTGTCCCAGCGACAGTCTACTAAATTTACAGGCCTTTGCCACTGCAGCCTCCCGGCTTATGGCGCATCACCTGCTGTAACTTGTACCTGCTCCGCTGTAATTCAGCTGAGGCCTGTTCCAGTTTTCACTGTCCAGTCGCCTCTCACTCGCGCTCGCGCTGCCTCTCCACAAGCCTCTTCTCTTGCAACCATCTTTTTTCTCCTTGTGACACCATTCCCTGTTTTCTTCCTCTCCTTACAGTATCCTCTTTTTCTTCTGTAGTCGCGCTTCGTCGCTTCTTTCTGTTTCGTTTCACTCGTTTGCAACACCGACCTCGACATTTCCTACCCGCCTTCCTATCGAAACCGGTCCGATTGTCATCCCTTGATCACCGTCGACACGCCTGATCTTCGCACGCCCGAATCACCATCCTTTAAGCCGAGGCCATTGGTGCCGACCCCCGATCCATCCTCTCACCTTTGTCAGGATGCGCTTTCCTCTACTCGTCGGCGTCGCGGCCCTCGCCGCCACTGCCAATGCTGCCATTGTCGGCCGTCAGCAGCAGACCACAGGATCCGGATCTCCTGCTGGCTCGGCTACACCTGGCTCCAGCGCGACCGGTTCTACGCCCTCGTCAACCCCCACGAGCTCGACTCCGACCAGCACTACTGGGGGCGGCGGCGGCGGTAGCAGCGACACCACCGTCACCGTGACCGAGACCGTCACCGGCGATGCCAAATCGACCAGCACCACGACTGTTGGGTCTACCAGAGTCACCACACTGACCTCGACGAGCACGGATTTTATCACCGTCACCGTCACCAGCAGCGATAACGACGTCGCCACAAGAACCGTCTGGGAAACTTCAACAGTCAAGATCGACAGGCGCGGCGTCGCTCCTCCTACTCCAACTGCCGCTCCCGTTCCCTCCGCCCGGCTGGCGAAGCGTGCCACCAAGACCTCCACAACTACCGTGACTGTCCAGCCCTCCCTTGCCGTTGTCACCGTCACCAACGACGTCGTGTCTACCGCCGTCACCACGACCGTGATCACCAGCACCGACACTGAGACGAGTCAGGCTAATGCCAAGTCCACCACGACCGTCACCAGCACAAAGACCGTGACTGCCCTCGTCGTAACGCAAACCTTGAGCAGCTCTCAGACCACTCCCACCGGCAACCCCTCCACCGGAGGCAACAGCGGCAACGGCAGCAATGGTAGCAAGGATAGCGGAGGACTCTCTACTGGTGCCAAGGCTGGCATTGGTGCCGGCGTTGGCGTTGCCGGTCTCGTCCTCATCGCCGGTGCCATTTTCTTCTGTTGCAGACGTCGCAACCGTTCTTCCAAGCCCGACCCTGATATGATGGCTGGTGCCTCCGAGGTCCCCGTTGGTGGCGCACGCCCCATGTCTCATGCTTCTAACACCGCCTATCGCCAGCCTCCTGTACGCAACCCCGCCAACCTTGCCCCCGAGGGTTATCGTGGAACTGCCATGGGTGACGGCAGAGCTGGATATGCCAAGCCCGAATCCTACGGCTCCAGTTACGGTCCTAGCCGCAGCACGACCACCACGGTGCCCCCCGCTAGAAGCAGCGGTGGTGCCGATGCACTTCCCGAGCACCCGTCTCCCGGTTCCGAACACGTCCTCTCTGCTGTTCCTCGTGACCGCCTGGGCTCCCCAGCCGTCTCTAGTGTCTCCCCAACGCCCTCTAGGCAAGAAATGATCCCACCGCCTCAGTCCTTTGCCCACGAATTGGGCACAGACAACAACTTGGCAGCCAATAAATGGCATAGCGAGTCTGCTGCCGAGATTGACAGTCAACCCGTCATGGGTCATCAGAGCGGGCCTGTTTACGAGATGCCGACCGAACCCTACCGATGAGAAGCACCTGTAACCAGGCGGCGACGCGATGAATGAGACAGCCGAGACGTCCCAGTGCCTCTTGCTGCAAAGCAAATGATAATCCGACGGGCGTAATGCTGGTTGACTATCGACACTCTACTTGTATATACCAGTCTGAGCGCGCAAACGCGACAGACCACAATCAACATTGTCTGATTTGGTGTTTGCCTTTTTGAATCTTCTTGATCGGCACAGCAAAGAACCATTTCGGGTAGGGCAGCTGGTGCCAATCCTGTAGGCAGGAAGCCGAAGAAGAGATGCTATATTGTCAGATGGTGTAGGAGTTGCCACAGTGCTGGAACCGAAGCAGCACTGCGCGACGCGGTAAGGATAATGGACCTGTTGATTTCTCCTTATATATAGTGCAATCTACTTTAATTTGGAATACTTTTAGCCGTCGCACCTGCACTGAACCTCTTTGCACGTTGAGATGATTGGTTGACCTAGCAGCGGCAACTAGGTCATTGCTAGTTGTATGTCGTGTTGCGGATTATCGCCCATCTGTCATTTTCTCCGTATTTCTCGTTGAAATAACGCCATTCTACGATTATTCGAAATCCCAGCTTCCACAGTCTGCGTGCTTCATTCATCCTATCGATTTCGGGTCTTACCCAGAAAGCCGCAATCGGACGTTATCCGAGTCAATAGCTGAAAAGCCGGCCGGCTCCACATCGAATAATCAGCAATCGCAATCAAATATCGAAGGAGAAAAAAACTAAACAATACTTCTTCACAACCCCGAATGAAAATTTGACGAAAGGGGGTCTGCTTTTTCTTATCGTTTGAAGCCTCGCAAGGAGTCTTGCAGGTGGTCAGGGCTCAATCAAGCCCCGAAAGCTTTCCCATCCGGAAGACAATGGCTGGCAACGGCCAAGACGGGACGGCGCGGGACGCTGGCGAGGACAATGACCGGCTGGAGACGCGTGCGGCGCAGGTCGATGAGGAGAAGCTCGTGCGCAAGCTCGATCGTTATCTGATTCCGCTCATCATGATGCTATATCTATTTAGCTTTCTCGATCGGTAAGCCTGTGCTGTGTCTTGACAGCCTGCTTTTGGAGAATGCATGCGCAAGTTTTGTTGAGATTGGGCGTGTTACGACCCCAGGGGCTCAGACTTGCTGCAAAGGAAAAAAAAAAATCAGAAAAAAAAAATTCGCCGTCGATGCTAACAAAGAACTGCAGGGTCAACATTGGCAATGCGCGCCTCTACAAGCTCGAGGAGGATTTGCACCTCTCGCCGACGCAGTTTCAGATTGCCGTGTCCATCTTCTTCGTGCCCTACCTGCTCTTCGAGGTGCCGTCCAACCTGGTGCTCAAGCGCTTCACGCCGCGCCGCTGGATCGCCGCCCTGGCCTTTTGCTGGGGCCTCGTCGCCACGCTGTCGGGGCTCGCCGGCTCGTACGGCGGCCTGCTCGCGTGCCGCCTGGTGCTCGGCGTCGTCGAGGCCGGCCTCTTCCCCGGGCTCACCGTCTACCTGACCTTTTTCTACACCAAGCACGAGCTGGCGCGCCGCGTGGGCTACCTGTTTGTGAGCGCCGCGATGGCGGGCGCCGTCGGCGGCCTGTTGGCGTTTGGCATCGGGCACCTCGACGGCGCGCGGGGCCTGAGCGGCTGGCGGTGGATCTTGATTGTCGAGGGCATCCCGAGCGCGGTGCTGGGCGTCGTGACGTACGTGTATCTGCCGAATGATGCGGCGACGGCGCATTTTTTGAATGACGGGGAGAGGGCGATGATGGAGCTGCGGCACCAGAGGGAGTATGGGAATACAGAGTCGAGCAGGGAGTTTAGCTTCCAGGACATGAATGCGGCGTTTAGAGACTGGAAGGTGTGGGCGTTTTGCGTGGCGCAGTTTGGTGTTGATACTATGCTGTACGGTGAGCTTTTTCCATACGAGGGCCTTGGGTCTTGAAGGAGGCTTACTGATGATGCGGCGCTGCTTCGGTAGGCTACTCGACGTTTCTGCCAACCATTATCAAAGGCTTGGGTAAATGGACGCCGGCGCAGGTGCAGCTGCTCACTATCCCGTGCTACTTTTTAGGCGCGAGCGCCTACATGGCCATTGCGACGGTGTCGGACCGGACGCAGAAGCGAGGGCTGTTTTGTGTCATCTTTGGCATCGTCAGTGTGGTCGGTTACGCGATATTGCTGTCCAATGTGTCTTCGGGCGTGCATTACTTTGCATGCTTTCTGGTGGCGGCGGGACTCTACATTGTCGTTGGTCTGCCGTTGGCTTGGGTAAACTCTCGTCTGCGAAGGAACGGACTGAATAGCTGTGCTGACCTGCGGCTAGCTTCCGAACAACTCGCCTCGCTACGGCAAGCGAACCACTGCTACCGGCATGCAGCTCACGATAGGCAATGCGTCGGGCATCATGTCGTCGTTTATCTAGTACGGTCGCCGCATATCTGGCATGCCGCCCACATGATTGTTCTTTGTTTTGCTAACTTTGATATTTGTAGCCCGACACTCGACGCCCCGCGCTTCATCCGCGGACACGCCGTCACACTGTCCATGGTGGCCATGGGCACGCTGATCTACGGTCTACTGTGGGTGTGGTACCGGCGCGAGAATCAGCGACGCGCCGGCGGTGCCTTGCGAGAAAAGTACCAGAACTTGTCCGATGACGAGCTGCGGGAGTTGGGCGACGAAAGTCCCCATTATACATACACAATATAGAAGGATACGGATATGATTTTGTAGACAGCACCCTTGCGGTCTTTCTAGCTTGCAGCAACGAGTCGTTTTGCATTGTGTCTTTTCGGAGGTAGCATCACGAGGAGCGTACCTGCACCCTCAGAATCCAGGTGCTTCAACGGCGCCCAGACAACAACGGCTGAGCAAGCGGGATTTTTTTTGCAATTGCCAGGCTCTCTTTAGAGACATGACGTTTTCAGTCACTCTTGCCATGGGTAGCCAGGGTAGGTCCCTTGTGGGGAGGCCAGTCGGCGGTGTGCTCACGACTGGAATGTTTCTGTAACAGTGCTGTTGCCCCGTGCAGAGCACCCATGCGCTCATACCGTCTCTCCCTATGGCCATTGACTTGGAAATGGGCAGAGTGAATGCGTGCGTGTGAAACGGAGGAATTGATCTACAGGTAAAAAGAAGGGAGTTCAGCTGTCGATGTAGGGCCGGAGAAGGAAACGACTGTACAGGCTTCACAAGACAACTGGGGTCGTTTCTTCGCAATGCAACGAGGTTGGCGTTTGGAAAGGTGATCCGTTGGTCATTCACGGGTAGGTATTCGGGCCGCGCTACTCCGTACTACTACTGGCTGCATCCGGATTGTGACGGCGGATGGAAACAAGATTGAGTGGAGGAGAGCTACCAAGTGTGGTTCTGAGACATTGGAGAATTCCAAGACAATTCCTGGCGGCGTTCGGGGGCGCTCTCTCATTTTGTCTCTCAATTTGCTCTTGTCTGAGGGCAAAAGAAAGCGAATCTGCCAAGTTAAAAGGACAGAACGTAGCACTGCAGCCCTATTTTGCATTTTTCAGCCTTCTTCCACATCTTGGCTTTCCACACCAAGTCTTTTATCAAGTCCACACTACATTCTTACCACGGCCTTTTTACTCCTTGAAATTTATATGTCTTTCGACTTTTTTCTTTCTTTCGAATATTATACCCTTTTAATCTTTTCTACAAAATGTCGAGGTGGTTACACATTGTTTTTCTCCTCGTCGCCTCCCTCGCCTTCTGCCTCACGGCCCAGCAACTACACAATGTCAACGACATGGCTGCGGTCCGTGGCATTGACCGTCAACAATTACAACAACAAGACACCGGCATCGCATCCGGATTCATCAAAGCTCAGCGTCCAACGAGCGTATGGGACGCACCACCAGCCGCACAAGCAACGGAAACGTCGAGAGCTAGCGCCGACGACAACGACGGCGACGATGCCAGCTTGAGCAGTCGCGACACCAACGGCGGCAGCGGCAGCCTGACCGATGACGATCAGCCACGCCCAACCAAGGTCAAGACGCCGGCGGCCGAAACGGTGCTGCCCACAAATACAAAAGTGCCCGTGGCCGTGAGTGCGGCATCCACGAGCCTGTCAGACCCTGGCTTCGTCGCGCTGGTCGCGTCTCTGGGGCTGATGACGCTCGGGATGGCCCTCGTTTGAGGATCTGATTTTGATCTCGAAATTTTCACATTGTTGTGAAAAAAAAAAACACACACAACAAAATTATGCATGGGGACTGACACCCTGGCAAAGGGGGCGGCGGCTTGCGCCGTCAAAAGCAAAAAAAAAGAGAGTGAGACATTCTGGGCCCTAGCCCGAAGTGCTTTGAAGCTATTCATCTCGCAAGAAGCCGAAAAATAGCCAGCTCCAGAGGCCTTCCACACAAGAGATGAAAGGAGCAAAAAGGGGGTCACAATACCCCGAACGGTTGAGAAAAACGTGCTCACCTCTCTTTTTTCTCCCGGCCTGCCTCTTGTTGCGTCGAGAGGGGAAGAATTCCAGTCGAGGATGTCTCAGATGAATCGGGGCGACTACTGGTTGGTGAGCGAAGGGAGAGAAACCCATGCCCCAAGGGATGACACATCCCTCATTTCTACATGCACACTTGTGCTTTTTCATGAGTGCGGCAATTCATACTGAAGCGTTAGCGTAGCATTTATTTGAAGATTGAACATGCATCTCATCGCCCCATCATGCCATACCTACTTCGTGAGTAATGTTCCTTGTTGTTTTTCGCAGACGGGTGAGACATTCGGTAATATAACTGTTCCGAGACCTCTGTGACGAGAGTGACATTGCGGTGTCTGACGCTGATACGTTGATCGACTGAGATTAGCAACAGCACTTGCCATCCTACCACTGCGTCACTGAAAAAGTAAAAGGCGGCTGGTTGGATTGGGCTGTCAGTACTTGTAAAAAGGTGCAAGAAAATGACCAAGAACAAGATAAATTGAAGATGGTAGGAAATATGACAGAATGTAGAAGACATCACAAGCCACTGCTTTTACTTGAGCAACTTGTTTCCTTTTCTGGCACCTCCGCAGTAACTATGGTAGGATATTGTCCTCAAAAACGGCAGGGTAGTTGCGCTGGTTCTGACTCGGATGAACTGGCATTTGATTCAGAAATGGCCTTTCTCAAAGCCCTGAACGACTCATGGCAAACCAGTGCAGGGTCCGTTGTCTCGCTATCCATGTCACTGGGCGAACTCACCGACACACAAGGCAAGCTTATTTCAACCGTTGGTCGCACTGCGACCGGACGAGCTTGCCACCGAAGCCCAGAAAAAATGTCACAAGTCCCGCCTCAAAGTCTTGCCGTGGCAGGCAGACGTCAGCAGCCCCTAGAGCGGCCGACATCTGGCAGTGACTGCCGGCCGTGACTTGAAAGCGATGCATTGTGGCAGTCCTCCCAGACGCCACCAACGAGAATCGCGACTGACAGGCAAGGCTCAAAGGCGGCGGCGCGGCCGAGCTTGTGGAACTGAGCATTGTGCGAAGCCGGTGGGCGCCGGAACGGTGCTTTGGCGGCGCCGAGCACAGGTCCAATGTCGGAGCCGCCAGTCAGGACGTTGCGTAGGGCGATGAGGAAGTGAAAGTTGACGGCGCCGTCCGAGATTAGCGGCAGCGTGGGTTTGTCGGTGGCGTTGTTGGCTGCGGTGGCAGGTCCAATGTATGGCAGCACTGTTGTACGTGCTTTCACGAAGCGCATGCTTGTTTGTGCTTGGAAAAGAGAAGGAAGGCCTAAAAATCGGCGGTGTGATGCCAAGGAGCTCCAAGCTGAGCTGGTCTATACGAAAGAGTCTATAGCCCGACACTGTCCTCTCTCTGTCTATTATGCTTTCGACGTCTTTGTGCAAGAAGCTACTCCAACAGCCAACTACTCAGCATCACCGTGCATCTTAAAGGCACTAGACTCAATCGAGTATTCTCTTTGCGACGGAGCGCCATGATTGGGTACAGCAACATTGCCCTCGGCTTCAGCCCGATGTGACGTACACTAATTATAACCAGACTCGCCGCTAGTTCAGCCTTGCGTCAGCAGGACCAGCTACAACTATAACTTTACTTGATAATAAATGACGTGGGACGCCCACTCGCCGCAAAAGCACATCCTTTTGGGGAACCGCCTCATCATCATGGTGAATCGCGGACGCTCAGAGGGCTGCGTTACCTGCAAGCAACGACGCGTCAAATGTGACGAGACCAAGCCCGAGTGCGGCCACTGTCGACGGCTGGGCCTGCGCTGTGCAGGCTACGAGAAGAAGTGCGCCCGGCGTCTAAGATTCAAGGACCAGAATCACAAATTCTTCGACAATAGCGCCGAGCGCCAGACCAGCCCATCCCGCGCATTGGTGCGCATACCTGGTCCGCGCAGCCTTGCCGACCCGGACACTGCAGTCGCTTTCTATCTGGGGCAGTACGCCGGCAAGGGTCGAGAGTCGGCGTCTGCGCGGGGTTTCTTCGAGGTGCTCATCCCGACATACAATGCGCAGCCGGAAAACTCGCCGCTGTCGCTTGCCGTGAAAGCAACGGCGACCAAAGTGCTGTCCTTGTGGCGTCATGGCCCTGGGGGCCTCGCGTTGCCGCAGACAGCCTACACGGAAGCCGTCACCCGCGTCCGACAGGCTGTGCAAGACGACGCTGAGAGGCGGAATCCGGCCACGGTGATGGCGGTTGTTGGTTTGCAGCTATGTGAGAGCATTGCTGCGGTGTACAATCTCCGTCCGGCGACGAAAGTCCATCAGAATGGTGCTGTATCGTTGCTGCCGTATCTAACGACGGACAGTACATCCAGCGCTGGAGAACATATTGGGCGATTTGTCATTCACACGGAAATTGCCTCTGCGCTACGACAGAAGAAACCGCTTCGAAACATGTCCATTGCGGCGACCGGCCATGGCAATAACCCCAGTTCCGTGCTGGACGCCATCGGGGCAAAGGTTGCGCTTTTGCAGGCTGTCCATGCACAGCTGGATAGCCAAGTTCTGACAGCCAATGAGCTTCAGTGTATTCTCATCGATCGAGTATACAAAGCAGAACGAATTGAGGATAAGCTACTTGCTTGGGAGCAGCTTGTGCCGGAGCATTGGAAGCCGCTCAGGCTGTCCACGAGAGAGTTTGATGCATCTATTCCGGCGTACCAAGACGTGTGCGAAGTATATGTGTCTTGCCAGGTCGCAGCAATCTGGAATCTCTGGCGTATACAGAGACTGATACTGGCGGCAATCATTGCAGACTCGCACTCCAGACTTCAAAGTACCGATACCGAGACCTCGAATCAACAAATATACGAGATGGCAATCCAAGAGCTGGTTGACGGCATATGCTACAGTGTGCCATTCTATCTCGGCAACCGATTCAGACCCATTTCCTTACAAGACTTTACGGATTTATCCATTTGTTACCCAAGCGGCACCATGCTGCATCTCGACACCAGCCATATTATCGCACAGGGCCCATGGAACATCCTGAGCCCGCTGAGTCGACTGCTGGCGCTCTGTTCCGACGAATCAGGGCAGTCGATTGCGTCGCTTCTCAGAACCAGCCAGATTGAATGGATCAGACAGCAATTTCTGCGAGTCACTGTGCTGCTCCACCTCCCGTTTGCGCATGGTAGAGAGTATTCGACGGATAGCAGAGCATTGATTGCAGAGTATACTGAAGCAGAGACCGATACATTGATGAAATTGGTCAGAAGTGGACTGAGATTTATGAGCGGCTCCTAGACTCTGTTCCGACGTGTCTGTGAGCGACGACGACCGAATGCAAGCCATAAGCATGGTAAGAGTGAGAAGCTGAGAGGGCATAGCTGAGCCAGCACCAAGGGCAATATTAATCACAAAGAGATCAGAAGGAGTAAAAGAGACGATTGGATTCTTACCATCTCAAATAAAAAAAGAAGTCTCAGCTTTTCCGTATTCTAAGCGGTTTTTATAAATCTGAGCACACCATCGCCGGCGTCGCCAGGCCCATTCGCTGTGTCTAGTTCCATCGCTGTCGGGTTGCCATCAACTCCAGCAACAAACCGCGCGCTAAAGAAACGAGTCGCCAAGGGGCTCTCGCCGTCCGTGACGATTATCATGAGCCAATAGTCGCCCGTGATGCGCTCCAGCACAAACGTGTGCCTAAAGACTGCGTGCGGCCGAGGCCCGAGGAGGATCTGCTTGCCAGTGTCCTGGTCTTCTTCCTCGGTAAACGTAACGTCGCCCCAGCCTTTGCTTGTGTAGCTACCAACGAGCTGGCTCGTGTTGAATGACGAGGGTAGCGGAGGCTCCGGGCGGTCTGGAAAAAAGGTATCGACGGCTTTTCCTCTCGTCATCACACCATCTCGGGCTTTCATCGATCTGTGTTTTTCCAGTGTTAGCACGATCTTTGGCACATGGCGTCCAGTCTCTTGGTATCGAAAATTCGACAGACGGAGAAGCCTACATTTTTCTGATATTAATCCTGTCCTCGGTCGCGACCTGTAGCTTGTCCTCGATCAAGCGGTAGATGACGTCAAGCTGCTGCCAATTGGATGACGCAACTGTATTCCCAAATGTCACGACACCGAATTTGACCTCGGGCAGCCAGAAGGCTTCGGCGCCATAGGCGTGCATACCTCCAGGATGAAAGAATACCGTCTGGCCGTGGATAGTGGTGCGCAGCCAGCCAAGCCCGTATAGAGTCGCGGCCATCTTGTCCCCTGTGGCACCCCCATCTTCGTCGAGAAACATCCTTGGTTTCCGCATATCGAGGTGTGTCTTTTCCGACAGCGGCGCGCTTTTATGGATGAGGCAGCTGATCCATTTCACATAGTCTCCAACAGTAGAGATGACTGCGCCAGCGGCACTAAAGTCGGTGAGGGCCATGTGCTCCACGAGCGTATAATTCCCTGCTGCTTCGTCCCACGCATAGCCAGCCGCCAAGGACCGTTGCGGTGCTGCTGCTGCCAGCGCATCATTCAAGTCAAAGTATGTCGAATTCATGCCCAGAGGCTCCCACAGAGTTTCACGCAGCGCACGGCCGAGCCACTGGCCAGTCACGGTCTCGAGCATGTGGCCCAGGGCAATATACATGTAGTTGCAGTACGACCACTGCACCCGAGGCTCAGTCTTCATGGCCAGGTGGCGTATGTTTCGAGTCACGTCCCGCGGCAGCAGTGGCGTGCCGTCATGGACGCGCAGCAGCCCATAGTCATGGCGGCCGAGGCCGGTGCGGTGGCTCACGACATCGTTGAGCGTAACGTGCGCCGTCGCCCAATCGTCCTGCATCACAAAGTCGTCGCGTAAAATGGAAGACATGGGCGTCTCCCAGCCGTGGGAAAAGGTGCTGCTGTGATTTCCAGAGTTGATGAGGTGAGAAAGCAGTGCCGCGGCCTGCGCTTTGGTCGTCGAGCATGCGTACCAGAGGGTGTCGGCGGTGGCATGCACATCTGGTAATTTCGCAAATCCATAGCCCTATAAGGCATTTATTCAGATTGGTCAATTGATCAAAATGTAGATTGATGCCTCGGCAGCCGTGAACGTACCTCCGTATAGACGTCGTCACCGTCAACCACGCCCACCGACATTCCTGGGACATGCCATATGTCTAAAGACTCTTGAACAAATGTAGCAAAGTCCGCGTCGAATGGGTTTGATGAAATGTTTTGCGCTTTTGTGATTGGTTTTTGTGCGCTGCCACCGACGCCCTTGAACGCGTGCGCCGTGGCGATGGCAATGACCATGAATGCATGCCCAAGCTGAATAGGCGCCATGGCCACTAACATCGCCAGCGACTTTGCCCTCGGTAGTGGATGTATCTGTTGGATTTCGCACAACGTCGGGGCACGTTTATAATTTTGACCTTGACCTACATCGATGTGTCAAATGTCATGGAGATGATGTGTTGAGACATTGCAGTTGGCAGGGTGGCTGTAATCGGCCGCAGTAGCATCATGTGACATTGTGTTCAACGAGTGTCTCACCCTCAAATCACTCTTCAATCTTGCCAACAGTGTCCATATCTTCTGGACTGGCCACTTCCGTCGATATAGCAATCAGCAGCAGCGCATGCTAGCTTTAGTAATGATTGCAGTTGTTTAGCTTGTGATTCCTGCGCGGATGCTGAAGTGCAGCACGTTTGCCTCGGCGCAAATATTCCGCATTGCACCATTTTACGCTCGCAGCCGATGGCAACATATAGCTTACCCAATCTATGTCCTTCATGCACCGAAAGTGCGTGTTATCGCAAGTCGTCGCCAAGGGTCAAAGGGCTGGTCGCTGACTAGTCTCTGCCGAGACACAGGATGAGACATTGATGAGGTATTGAACTGGCTATGGGATTAACGCATTACAAACTCCCGATCCTTTATTTACTCTTGATCTGCATGCATAAATCGAAAAGACGAAACCGCAATGCAGTTGATAAATGCCTCAAGTATCGCGGGATGGAATGCGGCTACAGGCGACCTATTTGCAAATGTTGATGCTGATGGCATTGGGCGCAATTGGGGAATTCGCAAGGCGCACAAGAAAGCATTACCAAAGCAAGCTACGTTTTTAAAAAAATTGAATAGAAATCATATGTATATATTGTTTCGGTGATTCCGAACGCCTGTGAAACTCTGAAAAGAGGCAAAAGTACTCACCAGACTGCAAAAGCCTCGCTCGTCAGTGCTTCAGCACAAACTGACAGGCAATAGCAAACTACAAAGACAAACAGAACAATAGTTTCAAACCAGCTGAATAGCCCGAAAATGTCTGTCTGTTTTGAGATTTCAGAAGTCAAGAGGGGCTTTCATCTGGGATTCACCGTCGTTCGAAGGCTTGACAGTGTGTTGGAGATGTTGTTGGAGATGTCGTGCCAGTGGGCGCGCGATGCGGAGGTGCCAAATAGTAGGGATAGCTGTACGCGCATGCTGGTGAGAAGAAGCAAAACACCACATAAAATCAAGACATTGTGCCATCGGGATAGAGAAAAGCGCGACGACTGCCCTTGCAGAGGCATCTTGCCAATAGACAGGCTGTCGTGCTTCTTGGCTGCTTTCTGTGCTTTGACGGCGTCGAGTACCGTAAACTTTACCCACTCAGAGGCCTCGACAGCGCCAACCTTGGCCGCTTGCTCGCGAAATCTGGTGAAAGTGCGGGCATCCTCTGTGTCCATTGTCTTGGCGCGAAGATAGATTTCGTTCAGTCTATAGCGATTGTCACACAGATGCCATGTGACATAGCCATGCATGAAACGGATGATGGTTTCTTTGAGCTGCGGGTCCTTGTCGGCAAAGACGGCCATCATCTGCTTGGAGGAGAGCAGCGTATCCTCAATCAGCTTCTCCAGGGCTTCGCCCAGAGTGATGCCATAGGTGGTGACGTAGTTTTTGACAAGACTGGTCTGGTCACGCGGATCGTCGTATTCCTTGTAAAAAGAAAAAAGGTCATTGACCCAAACCATCCAGTTTTCCATCTGCGCGACGGCAGAGGTAATTTCGCGAAAGAGCTTTTGCTCGTCAAACTGGTCTTTGGGCCACAGGGACGCTCCCACGCAATGGCCGAGGCCGTTGATGCGACGGAGGAAGCCGGGGTAATCGTACGAGCCGTGGTAGCCGTGAAAGTTGTATTGCTCGATCCAGCAACCCTCAAAGACTGGCCAAGTTGTGTTTGTTAGCAATCTCTCCCTGTTATGGGACTTTGTATCATCGCTTGGGCAAGGGCAGAACCTACAGTCAAGTGTGCTGCGGATGAGATTCAGAGAGCAAAACGGCCCAAAATGGCGGAGGACATTTGGGAAATGTTCGTTGACCAGTATCCACCAAGGATGCTTCTGCTCATTGCCACTTTGCAAGTCGTCAAAGTAGGTCAGCATCTGAGGATGGGGATCGTCTTGGCTGTCATCTAGGACGAGCGTGTATGTGTAGTGGATGCTGAGATCTGCCATGAGTTCTTTCGAGACCTTGGTCCAGCTGTAGACAACCATGCCCACAATCGTCTGAAGAGAGGCTTGAAGCCTCTTTGGGTCAGCCTTGAGCAGAGTCTGCTGGCGCTCTTGCGCAAAGTGGTGGGCAGCTTTTTCGTAGGCATAACGAAGGTTCTCGATGCGTTCCTCGCGGGTATAGTTGCTGTCCTGGTACTCGATATACTCGAGCAGACGCACAGAGGCACCAAGAAAGTTGTCCACAGGAAACTCTTGCATGTTGACTAGGTGATGTTGGATGAGAGGGCTGTCTGCAAATAGGAAGGGCAATTAGTCTGCGAATCAGGTCATTGGGTAAATTTATAGCTGTAAGAAAGATCAGTCTATATTTATATACGCAACATACCTCCCAGTACGCATATATTATACGCACGTCTACTTTGTATGTACAATACACAACATGTGTGCTATCAAGTTGGCGGGCCAAAAGCGGCTGGCTGTGTAGAGGCGTTTCCATGAGGCGACCACCATCGCACCACTCAGCTCATGCGGATGGGCGGGTGCCCTGAAACATAAATTCTGGGCCATGGAAGGTGGTCCGTAAGACAGAGAGTATGAAGAGTGGAATTCAAGCTGAGGTTTGCCGAAATGGTGCTCACTTGGAGATCATTCGACAAAGAAACATCTTTGCCGCGTCAGTCGCTGTGACGTTGCACTCAGATCCCGTGACTGTGCAGCACATCATATCAGCAACGCTGTTTGCCACAAATATAACTCTTCTTTGACCCCGCGAGAGGTCAACATTAACCCAAGAACAGATAGCAGAACATTCACTACCATTGCCATTACCAGTCTACAATGTCGTCCGAATCAGCGCAAACGGGTCTAGACATGGAGGTGGAAATCCTCGGCCAGCAACCGGCTCTTCAAGTCTACACGCAACTGAGCTCCGTCTTCCGACTTCAACCCGATGCCCAGATTGAGGAGATATTAGACACGCTACGCAAAGGCCTCGGCCAGCTTGCCAAAGATTTTCCCTGGCTCGCCGGCCAAATTGTCCACGAGCGCAACGGCCGCGACGGCTCTGGCGTCTTCAAAACCAAGCCGTTTGAAGAAACTCCGCGCCTTATTATCAAAGACGCCCGCCGAGATGGCTCTATGCCATCCATCGACGACATGACAGCCGCCGGCTATCCAATGTCCATGTTTGACGAGACCAAAATCGCACCGCGCATGACCATTCCCGGTGGCCCCGGCGAAACCGCTGATGATCCCGAACCAGTCTTGCTGTTCCAGGTGACGCTTGTTCCTGGTGCTCTTGTGCTCACTTCTGCCACGGCGCATCGTGCTATTGATGCCATTGGCCAAGCGCAAATTTTGCACTGGCTATCCCACGCATGCCACGGAGTTCCCGCCACCGAGGAAGACAAGACGGTTGGCAACATGGATCGAAAAGCTCTCATTCCCTTGCTCGATAGCTCAGACGATATCGAAAACGAATTTCGCACCCTGTGGATCAGGCCCGCTGCTACTCCGGCCAGAAACAACGATCCGTCGCCACCGTGCAGCTGGGTTACCATACGCGTTGGCCGTGAGGAGCTGACCAGGCTCAAAGCCGATGCCACCGAGACAATCACCACCGGCTTCGTATCGACAGACGACGCACTCACGGCATTGATCTGGCAGGCTATTATGCGAGCGCGCCACCACCGCATTGACGCAAAAAGAGAAGTCAGAATGACGCGCGCCATCGACGTGCGCTCCCACTGCAACCTTTCTCCCAAGTACCCAGGCTTGATGCAAAGCCAGAAGCTGAACAGCTACCGCTTGAGCGAGCTGCTAGACGCGACACTGGGCGAAATTGCGTCCCGGCTGCGAGCTGAACTTGACCCTGCCAAGACGCTGCGCGAACTGAGCGGCCTTGCAACGTTGCTGGAGCGAGATGCGGACAAGACACGATACTCATTTGTCGCCTCGACGGATTCTGCGATAGACATTAATCTGAGCTCATGGGCCAAGGTCGACTGTTACGACGATGACTTTAATTTTGGTCTTGGAAAGCCCGTTACCGTCATTCGTCCGCACTTTTCCCCATATGAGGGCCTGATCTATGTGATGCCTCGGTCTGCAGAGAATGGATTGACTGTCACGATCTGTTTGCGAAACGATGAGGTGGAAAATCTGAAGAGAGATGTGAGGCTGAATGCGTACGCAAAATTTCTAGGTTAATGGTAATAAACCCAATTTGAGCTGCCTATAATTATATTCACCGAAGCCACATACCAAAATTTTACGACGGTAAATGATATTGTGCTAGTTGAAACAAATGTGCGCCCAATTCTCCAGGCTGCACGTAGTACGATTGCAAAGATGGACATGTGTCGCAAATTTGCTCAAACGGACACCCAGAAAAAGCCACAAAAAACGGTTCAAGTTGCGAGCATTTTTGACATTTGAACTCTACCCTAAACATTATACCAAGTCTTTCTATATTGAGAGGCACACAGTTCTCATCCCCGAACACCCCCGAGAGATGATCGGCATAAGGCTCTATGCGGTACCTTCCGAATCCCGATAGAATGTGCGCAGTAACAGCTCTGGACAACACCCCAATCAAAATGTGGCTGGGTTCTTTGCGCGTATCCTGACTCGAATCTCCCCTAGATATTCTTTCTTGCCAGGAATCGCCTTGGGATAACCGACAATCCTGGCGTGGGTAATATCGACGTCGGCCAGGGTGGTGTTGAACAACTCAAAGTCGTATTGACGGACAATGCGTGAAAGGACCAAGTACATTTCGGCAAAAGACATGCTAAAAGGGGAGAGTTTTGTTAGACTATGTCAAATCAAGGCATCGACAAGCATGCAAAGCGCGAGAGAGGAGAGTACGTACTTGAAACCGATGCACATTCTGCTGCCGCCGGAGAAGTTGGTCAAGTACTTTTTGAGATTCACGCCCTCTTCAGCGGCCTTGACCCATCGCTCAGGGTCAAACTTTTTGTAGTCTGGAAAGATGCTTTCGTGGGAGTGCATGAAATACGTCGACTGGCTGACGGGAGTCTATCAACAGCGGTTAGCGGCACGTCTGTACATTATTGCGCCCAGGAACAAAGGCCGTGGCAAGACTTCGTTTCTTACTCCTGCGGGAATGATGTAGTCTCCGTACGCAAGATCCTGTTCAGTCGCCACCCGAGCGGAACGACTAATCGGCCCAAACGTAAGCCGCAGGCCCTCGTGAATCACACCGGTCAGGTAGGGGAGGTTTTCGAGCACCGTAAGCGAGTGCTTGTAGTCTTGCGACGGCGGCAGCGTATCGAGCTCAGCACGCAGCTTGCCCAGGCATGCGGGATGCGTGAGGAGGTAAAACATGGTGACGGCCATGGTTCTCGAGGTGGTCTCCGTGCCGGCAAACAAAATCACGAGACCCTCGTCCAGCAGGCGGTCCACGGTCCGCTCGTGGGCCGGGATGTGCGGGTCGGCCAGGGCGCCGACGAGCACAGACGCCTTGCTGTCGGACGTCTTGCTGGCGAGGAACTCGTCCGCGCCCTTGTCCTTGATCTCGTCGCGCAGGGCCAGCAGATCGGCAACGGCGGGGACGATCAGGCGGACGAAGGCATACGGAAGCTGCTTCAGGCCGGTGACGAGGCTGGGCAGGAAGCGCGCCAGATGGTAGACCTTGGTGAGACCGATGAAGCCGTCCCGGACGGTAAAGTGAAAGTCGGGGACGCTGAGATAGTCCTGATGCGCGCCGTAGAAGCGCGAGCTGATGACGTCGGCGGTCAGCGCGCAAAAGACGCCGTCCAGGCTGAGGATCTTGTCTTGGTTCATGTGCTCGTCGATGCGAGAGCAGGCCTTGGTGACGCGGTCGTGGACGGTCGGCTCCAGGGCCGTAATGGTACGCTTGGAAAAGTACGGGTTCAGGTAGCCGCGGCGCGACCGGTGCTTGTCGTGCTCGACAGTTCCGGCCGTGGCGTTGGGGACGTCAAAAGCACCGACAGTGGCAGGATCTTTGTTGGTCTTGCGGCTGCCCGCCGTGTAAATGGTCTGGTAGAACTGAGGGTCGCGAATGTGAATTTCGCGAGCGTTGACACGAATAATGGGACCTTGACAAGAGTCAGCAGATGCTTGCATCGTAACCATGGACATGAATAGACAAAAATTGAGGCAAGGTGTATCGTTAAGCGTACCAAACTTTTTGTGCATCTTTTCCATTTCCCAGAGATATTGCCCATCTCGAATGACCTCGTGGTAAAACTCCAGGTAGGGTCCAATGACGGCCCATTTGGAGCCGGGAATATGGCGCAGCGGGTGCAAATAGATGTTGTAGAAGCAAGTCCAGAGAAAGTAAACACAGAAGCCGCCGAAGATTGCAGCGGCGGCCGTGCCTGGCGGGATGTTTTGCGCAGATTGGACTAGTTGTAGCATGATGTGCTTCTGATCGAACGCCAACGAGCGATTGTTCTGGAGAGGAGGAGGAGTCTGGACAAAGACTTTGGCGAAAGCTCTCTTTAAAACTAACTGAAAGTTGGAGACGGATAACGTGCATGCGCAGTGTTGATAACCACAATGTAGATGACCTCTTCCACCCGAGACTGATGGTGCAAGTCTCATACCACGTCACAGGCGTTTCTTCAAGGTTGCTCATCTTTTCCAAGTTGGTAGTAGAATGCGTACAGCTGAGAAAAAGTCGTCTGGCCGCAGAAGATTGCACCTTGCTTCTCATCGGGTCTCATACTGCTTCTGCGGTGCATGCACGCTATAGCGCCATGTCTCGAAAAGACGCATCAAGTTCCCGTTGTGCCATGAGCCACGGCAATATCAAAGGCCTGGGTGCTCATGTAGAATCAACAGCCACATGTATGCCTCTGTGGCAACATTAACTCGACGGTTTCCAGCCAGAAAGTTGCCAATATGCTCCGGGCAGCGAAGATCAGCAACATTACTTTGGTTCCGTTGAAGCGTATTTATAAAGCAGGATTTCTCCATCAAGCGCCATAAAAATACGCCAAAAGTGAACAAAAAGAAGAATAAAGACGCGAAAATATAAACGAGTCATCGATATGGAAATCTCCCTTGTCAAGTTCATCGGCGCAGTCACATTCGCCTGGGCGCTCTCGTACCTCATCGATCTCTTGGGGTTTCTCCCCATCGAGGAGTGCGATATGCTCAGAGAAGCAATGCCCACGTACCACAGTAAGCAAGAAACCATCAATACTGCTTCAATCCCCCTTTTCATTTTCGTTTTCTCCTTCCTTGCAGCACACTCAGGCCGCTCACGGAACACAGGAAGTCCAAGACGGTCCGCTTCGAGGATGCGTGCCGACAATGATACCCACGGCACTAGGCGGCCAAGAGACTTGGCATGGTTACTTTCGGGGCTCAAATCAATAGTCGAAGGTTTACGGTTTGTTTAATAGTGCGGAATAGCATGGGAACTTGTGAAAATCGGTAAATAGTAATCAAGTGCTATGGCGGAGCGCAGAGAATCAAATACTAGCTACATTGCGGGCGCCAGCAGCTGCTCGCGTGACAGCGTCGAGCCAATCTCGCGAAGACTTTTACGATTGATCTTGCCTGTTCCTGTCATGGGCAGGTCGGCAAGCGGAATATACGAGCTCGGAATCATGTAGCCGGGCAACACTTGGGCAAGCTCGTCATTGAGCCCTGCCGTCAGCGCCCCAACGGCCGCCTCCGGGCTGCAGTGGTCGCTGTCCGTCTGCGGCGGCACGGAGATGAAGACGACAAGCATGGAATTTTGCGATCCAAGCGGCGTTATCAGCTCTGCGGCAAAGGGCGGGCTGGCCGCCGCCGCCGTCGTTGTCGTGCCGAGGTACTTCTGCACATGGTGCTCGACCTCGCCGAGCTCGACGCGCTGCCCGCGAATCTTGACCTGCGCGTCCTTGCGCCCGATGAACTGCAGCGTCCCGTCGACGTTGTACCGCATCAGGTCGCCCGTCTTGTACAGCCGCCCGTGCCGGCCAAGCACGCCCGGTCCTCCCCGCAGCAGCCACGGCGGATCTTGGAGGAAGGCGGCCAGTGTCTTTTCTGCCTCGTCTAGGTATCCTTGGCCCACGAGGGGCCCCTCAATCAGGAGCTCGCCAACTTGGCCGATCGGGGCGAGGAGATGTTCTCGCTCGGGGACGACGATCCAGCCGCAAACGCCAAGAGGTCTTCCAATGTCGGGGGTCTGCAGGTTCTTGGACGAGATTGTGGCAAAGGCACTCTTGAATGTGCATTCAGCAGGGCCATATGTATTCTTGACGCATACCTTGTCTATCCACTGGGACACCACGCTGCTATTGGGCCGTTCGCCGCTTAGGAGAATATCTTCTAGCGGAGATTGGTCTGGCGTCAGGGCCCGGAGTGCGCTGGGGGTAATGTTGATCAGGTTGACACGGAATTTGGACAGTGTTTCGTCAATACCATCCATCATCTCGTCCATGTTTGCCACGCAAAGGCAGCCGCCGGCACAAAGCGTGTGCAGGACGTTGGACCATGCCACGTCAAAGCTGTAGGGTGCGAAGTCTAGCACGCGAGACGTGGTGCGGAAGCCGAGTCGATACGCTTGGTAGTGCGAAGCGGTACATACATTTGAGTGGGAAATGCATGCACCTTTGGGAGTGCCAGTGCTGCCCGAGGTGTATGTGATGAAGACCGTTTGTGAAGGAGACACCTCTGGCAGTTCCGTAGTGACGGTCATTTTCTGAGCCATGTGGCCGCTGTCAACGATGAAAACGGCACGAAATTCGAGAGATTTGGCAATATTTTCGTGCTTTTGAGAACAGAGAATAAGTTTTCGCTCATACCTTTCGACAATTGTTCGTAGTCGAAGCAGCGGGTGAGCGACATCAAGGGCAACGGAAGCACAGCCAGCCTTCATCACCGCCAACATGGCTACTGGCGTCCACATGGACTTGTCAAAGCACAAGGGTATAATTGACCCCGGCTTTACCCCAAAGTCGATGATGCAGTGGGCCAGTTGCGTCGACAGTTCTCCCAGCTCGGCATATGTCAGATCGCCGTCCCACGCACAGATGGCTGGTGCGTCTGGCTGTCGGGAGATTGTCTCTGCAATGACTTGATGCACAGTGCGATGTACCGACGCAGGAACAGTTGCATTCCAACTCCAAACGTCTCGCAAGTCTTGTGGACTTGCCATGTCCAGCTCACAGAGTCTCGTGGCGGCGTTGGCTGGTGAGCTTACCAGCTGCACGATGTGGCCAAACTGCTCCAACAATCTCTGTGCTTCTTTCTTATGCAGAATGGAAGAGTCGAAGCTTAAGCGACACTGTAGCTTTTGTAAAGTCATTCGACAAGATATGATGATGGCGTACTTGTCGTAATGGAAGCCAGCAGCCGCGATGTTGTCGGATTGGGCTGCAAAGACTTTGTTCGAAGGCTCTCCAGAATATGGTGTTGAGTCAACCACAATCAAAGACCTCAGCCGCGACGCTTGATCAGTTACATCGCTCATTTGACGTATCTTTTGCAGTCCGAAATGGGCAAATGGTATCATGTCGGCGGCCTGGCGCTGCATTTGGTGGCGCAGCTCGGCGACGGTGGATTGCCACTCTATGGTTGCCCGAACCGGGACCGTGGACGTAGTCGGGCCGGCTATTCGTTCAATACCCGTCAATGCTGTCTGCCGACCAGTGACTGTGGCGCCAAACATTACCTCGTCTGAATCCGTATAGCGCGCCGCCAAGATTGCCCACGCCATCGAAATCGTTGCCGCCGCCGCGCTGCCATCCTCGCCCACTTCCAGCGGACCGGTGATGGAGTGCTCGAAAGACTTGTCCACGCGGGGATCAGGAGCAGTGTCGGGTAGAGTCGGGAATGGAACAGCCTCGGAGCCGCGCAGCTGCGCTTCCCAAAACTCCTTGGCCCGGCTCTCATCGACAGTTTGGACAAAGTCCTCGTACAGCCGAAACGGCAGCAGGCTGGCCTGTTCCAAACCAGAGTACCTTTGTTCTATTTCACTCAGAAACAGAGTCAACGAGTAATCGTCGTGGATGGCGGGATGCAGCGCCCAGACAAAGTAGCCCACGCCACCTTGGCCTTGTTCCACGAGGCCACATCGGCTCAAAGGAGCCCTCGTGTGCTCTGCAGCCACGACCAGCTCGTCGCTGACGAGGCACTCTTCAACGACTGTACTTTTTGCCCAAGGTACCGTTTGGCGTATCACCACATTCACGAGTCCGCAACCGGGTAGTTGTACGATTCGTGTTCGTAAAATTGCCGTCGACTCAATTACTGCCTCGACGGCCGCCTGAAATCGTATCGTGTCGAATTTTCTCTGAAGCTCCCACTCGTACCGAGATAGACGGCTCGTTTTCAAATCGGCCGTCGGTGCCAGGCATTCCTGTTGCCATGGCGTGCACGGAAATATGTCCTCCACACGACTCGAGTCGACGTCGCAGAGCAGAGCCGCTGCTTCAGCAAGCATGTCATCCCGGCTAAGTCCGCACTGTAGCAATGGATATCTTGAAGTCATGTTCAAGTAGAGAACACTTGCTTTTACTCCACTTTGTTTGGACCTGCTGTTGCTGGCAGCGTGAATCTGTGCCGCTGTGTTCGAGAGCTCTCGAATGGAGATGCTTTTGTAAGAGAAGGATATACGAAAGGGTTCATCTCGAGAAGACAGGAATTGCGCTCTGTTTTATTTATACCTGCGGGGCAGGATGAGAGCATTTACCCGCCGAATAGGATCGTCTCATGTCGTCATTCTGGTACTATATTTAGCCTTCAAATATATATCTCAGGTAATTAATTACAAGGAAAAAGGGTTCATTAATTCTGTTCAACAGCATACTGCTTCTTGAAACCAGACGAAACACTTATGCCTTGTAACCGAAATGCTCATTGAGGTTGCTCCGGCGCCAAGTTCCCCTAGAGACTGCCAGACTGGCGCTCATATTCGAGCTGGCGACGGCAGCGATCAGCAACTGGCAAGGGGAGTCACAGCGCGGTATCTGCATGAGTTGCATGCTTTGTCTCTCCAAGATATACTGAAGCTGATTTTACTCTAACAATTTACTTTTACCAGAAGCTGTCAAATGCGCATGTCTCGCCCCGTTTTGGTTGATTTAAATCTACGAAATCCGGGGACATAAACGGTGGCGATCGGATCGTCCTCAAGTACAGATATGGCGAACTACTTGAATGCATACCTTTGGAAGCTCTGCATGTCAAGATTTGTTGCTGTAGATATCTGTCTTTGAGTTCTGTCGCATTTAGCTTGTTCTCTGTTTGCTGTCTTCTCCGGGTGTAGATGCTTGGAGTACATCATGCCAGCCTTCGGAAGCGAGAGTCCGCTATCGCGCAGCCGCACGGAGCGGGAATTCGAAGAGTGCCCAATTATCAGTACGGAGCAGTTGCACCGATGACTTTTGTCGCAGTAGTTGATCCGTAAATTGGAAAATAATAATGGTGAGAAAAGACAGCATGATAGCTGTGGGGTAGTGAGTTGTGGTGACCTCAAGCAGGCCGTTTTGCCTGTGTCTGATGCCCAGAGAAGATATAAGTATATTCTCGTAAATTACCGGTAGAACAAAAACACTGTACGCATATAAAAAAGAGATAGACTGGTCTCTGTAGCTTCTAGTGTCTTGCACCAGTTACCAACCCCGGACGACCACGGGTGCCAAAACATCATCATCTTCCAGGTGGCGCAGCTAGTGTGCCAGCTTTGTTCGAAACTTGTGTCCCCATACCTGTCAACCCATGAAAGCCAGCATAAAGTCGGTGATGGACTTGAGAAAGGCTTGCACATCTGCTTTGGTGTAATTGGCCTCATTGTAAATGATGCTTACCGTGGAAGCATCTTTCCAGCTATCAAGCCGAATTGCCCTAGGACATTGTCAGCGTCATGTCAAGCCACCAGATTGGGGTGTTTTCAGCAGCACAAACAAATACGGAAGCATCTGGTTGACGAGGAAGCTGAACCTTTCCACCGTAAAAAAGGTCTCGGCTGTCGCGCTCGATGTTATGTCTCGGGGAAGGAAGCGATCGTTGATTCCGTCGCTAATAAACAGCTTTGCGAAAAGTCCAGCATGTCAGCTCCCGCACCACTTGAGGTCCTCCGTGAATGAAACATACCGGATTTGCCTCTTTTTTCTGAAAAGGTATGGGGTTTCTATCGCAATCTCCAGTCAGCTTTGTTTAGCTTTCGCTATCGAATCAGGATGCTCTGGTCCCAACGCACGCGTGCAAGTACTTTGCCTCAAAATTGTGCACTCTCAGTCCAAGGGCCTGCTGATACGGGTTTTTGAGCCACTGGTCATAGGAGGTCTTGACATCCCTGCAAGCACGCTCCAGGGCCTCGATCTGTGTCTCTGCCGGGTCTTCGTGGCTGACATGAATGGACTTGAGGTTCTCGATCCGAACGACGGCAGCGGTCTGGCACATGGAATAAAAGCTTCCTGCTACTTCCGGCCGCATCCAGCGGCGGCCGTCTACCGAAGTGGGCGTCACAAAGACTTCGTCGTCGGCTAGATCCGCAGGCTTGAGGGTGTCGAGCAGAGCGAGTAAAATGGCAGACTGGGTAAGGTGCGTGATGGTGAACTCGGGGCCAAGACGGGTCTTGACACCCTTGATGATGGCCTTGGAGTTTTCGGCGCTCAGGGTCAGAAGCTCGCAGCGTGGAAGTCCGAGCCCTGGTGTAAATGGAAGGCCGCGACTGCTCTGCAGGGGCATTGGTTAGCTACAGTTTGTACGCAATGGAGGAAGAGTGAGTGTACGTAGTTGCCAACAAGAGCAGCGGTATATTCCTTGCATTTGTTGTCAAACTCTGTGCCCAAGGTTTCGACGTCGATAGCCAATGAATCCAGAATCGGCGGACTGAGGTTCTTGACCTCTTGCCCCCAATTGTATTGCGGCGCGCGCTGCCCCGGTGGAAGGCCGATGAATCCATTTAATATGCGAAAGAAATCCCCGACAAACATTCGGCAGCTGATGCCGTCCCAGAAAAGGTGGTTCGTATGGACCAAGACGTCGACAGCAGCTCCTGCAGGAATCCGGGCGTCCTGATGAGCAACATTCGCCAGTAAGAACACTTCAAACGACTTTGATGGTATGACGACCTTGTTGGCCGAGCGCTTTTCCTCTAGCTTGCCCCAAACATCGTATGCGCTTTGCGCGGTAGCTTGGACATGAACACATTCTTTTGCCCATGCGAGAGCCGCTGCATCGTTTTCGGGCGACTGGTAGGAGATGATGGCGGGCACCTGCTCATCCCACGACACGGTAGCCGCGCATTCAGGGTGTTGGAAACGAGCGGCCAGCAGAGCCAGCTCAAATGTTTCCTTCAAGTACGAAAGGGTTGGGATCGTGGCAGAAGTGCTCGGAGCGACCGTCTCTAGACTGACGACCATGTAGAGATCATATTGACCCTTTCTGTTCTGATTTTCCAGTCCGACAATTGCTTCGGCCCCAACACTTCGACGCTGAATATCGTTTTTACCGATCTTGGCTTTCTCCCATCTATGGGCTTTTGGCGCCAAGGGTGGGAGTTCGGTAGTGGCTGCGACAGTCATTGCTTGCGATGCCGAAGGACGATGAGCGTATTTGCAAAAGAAGATTGACAAGAGGAGAAATGGCTGAATTTATGTTTCAAAGTGAAAACATTAATTGCGCAATGTTGTTACATTGGCTATGTATTATTGGGTGCCTGGGAGAGGTGGGAAGCTTTCCGAGCCCAGGATTTATGAGGGCATGCTTCTAGCCAACTACTCGACCATATGTCTAGCAGGCCAATTTACGGCCAGACAGTGCTCTGCAGCTTTGAAGCTCCAGTTCTATGCAGCTGCATGCGGCTGACATTCGGATTTCTGGCGATGAGGAAGAAACGGAGAGGTGGCGCATCGGACCAGGTCGGGCAGGCGTCGATACTGCGGTCGGCCGCGGCTCACTGGCAGCCGAGAACACCAGGCACGCCCAGTCAATAGGGTTCCCAGAGCTCAAATGTCGATGTATTCTTTGATTGGGTCGCATCGCTGCTGTAACCCTTGCTGCTGTAAACTTTGTGGCTTGCATATTGTCTCAGCCGAGATTGAGCCATCTGGGAAAAATGTGAGCATCATGTCATTATCTCGCAGTGTGACATGAAAATCATTATCGATGGCGTCACGTGCCTCAAAAGAGCTTACCACAATCACAGAAGACGTTGAGCGCCAAATTTTGACACACACTCGTCGCTCTGCGGCATCTCTTCGTCTTCCTCGACAGTAGCTTTGGTACACCAGACACTCACCATCGCACCAGCGGCCCGACGTTCGACAACAGCGCTCGAAAGTCCTTCCACGACATCGAGTCGGTGCCACAGCAGATCGATCCCGCGTTGAATACCTCGTGGGCCATTACGGCAGCAGACTCGCTACCACTTTCGCGACCATGACCGTTGGCGAGGAGCAGCCTCTGCTCGTCGGGGGAGAGGTTGCTGAGGACGGCAACGCTGGCATCAGCAACGACGCACCAGTCGCACAAGCTGTCGATGCACACAGCATCGACAATGACCCGATAGAATGGCCGAAATCTTTCAAATGGGTCATCATAGCGCTCCTCTCCTTCATGGCCTTTACTGTGTATGCACCACCCTCTCCCCCGCCTGCCACCATCGCCCGCAACCTGCTAATCGCCCGCAACCGAAATGCAGCACATTTGCCTGCCTCTCCATCATGCCCTCCGCAAACCACATCATTCGCGACCTCGGCCATGGCAAGCCCAACAAGGCCGCCAGCGTCTTGCTCATCACCGTGTGGGAGCTGGGCGAGGCAGCAGGGCCCCTCTTCATCGCGCCTTTGTCAGAGACCTTTGGTCGCTATGCTGTTCTCAACGCGTCCAACATTTTGTTCCTAATCACCAATGTGCTGACAGCGCTGTCTAGCAATGTTCCGCTGCTCATTGCCATGCGCGCCCTCACCGGTTTCGCCGTCGCCTCCAACGTGCTTAACCCAGCCATCGTGGGCGACATGCTGGTGCCTGAGCAGCGTGGCAAGGCCATGACCGTCGTCGTCATTGTTCCCATGATTGCGAGTGCCATGGGACCGGCCATCGGGGGTGCCGTGGCTGATAGACTCGGCTGGCGCCAAGTGGTCTGGATCAATGTGGCTCTTGCCTGTGTTTGTCAGATCCCTCTCTTTGCCTTTTTCAAGGAGACGTACAGAGCACCCTCTCAAAGAGGCGCTCCAACACTTCAACGCAGTACCGGTAACGTGGTAAATGGCACTGATGCGACTGCGCAAGCAACAGACGATCAGAAACCCGTCCACAGCTTCTGGGAGTCTGCGATAAGACCGGCAAATATCTTGTGCAGCTCCAAAGTCCTGGTCATGCTTTGCCTCTGTCACAGCCTCGACTTTGTCTTTTATTACGTCATGGTCACTACATTGCCCGATATTCTGCAAGACGTATACGGTCAGTCTCTGAGCACGACGGGACTGACTTTTGTCTATTTTAGTGAGAAGCCCCCCGTCTTCCTGCTTGGTGCCACTAGACTGACCCCTGTGTTCCTCTTGAAATCTAGCTCTCGGATCAGGCGGTGGTCTGTTATTCTGTAATCTCACTCTCGATAAACTTTACAAAAAGCTCCGCGACGGCAACCAGGGCCAGGATAAGCCCGAGTTTCGCCTGCCGTTGGCCATTGTAGGCGCGTTTGGGGTACCAACTGCGGTTCTGCTATACGGGTGGACGGCGTCTTTGCACTTGCCGCTGATCTATCTTCGCCTCTCACTACTGCTGCTAGGAATGTCGACTTGCTTTTCCGGCATGTCGGTTTATACCTACGTTGTGGACGCGTTTGGTGCGTTTTCCGCATCTGCCATGGCTGGGGTTATTGTCCTTAGATCTGTCATGGGCGCATTTGTACCATTGATCACTGTGCCGCTTATCAATACTCTCGGATATGGACGGGGATTCACGGCCCTGAGCTTGGCTAGTCTCTCTCTGGCCCCCATACCCATCCTAGTCATGCGATATGGTGCAGTATGGAGGCAGTCGTCCATGTTCACGAGGCAAGTTGCGGAATAAAACATCGAGCCTGACATACCCTATGGAGTATTTTTCATATCATAGTAAACTTGGAATGTCACCTCGTGCAACTGCCCCGCGTCTTTGCCTCCTCAAGTATCGCTCCGGGCAGGCAGTTGTGTGTACTACATGACCATCTCGTATCACCGTGCTTCTTATGACTCGGACTCCACGCCCTGGAAGTCGAACCACTGTCTCAAGTCTGGGTCCCGAAGTAGATCATCCATGGCTGCATTTTCCACAGGCACAAGAAACTCGAAAACATCCTCCAGTCCGCCTGCGACGCGCTTCAATGGCAAGACAACCAGCACCGGCATAGCTCCAAACAGATGCCGCAAGCCCGCGGGCTTTCCAAAGCCAAAATCCGCATCGTGGGTATTGTGCGCGCGCCAGTCATTGACAGTAAATGCAAACGGACTGGGGCCGGTAGAGACCTGGTCCTCGTCAGCGTCTTGGAGCCGATCTCGCTGTATCTGATCAAGCTGCTCCTCAATAAAAGCGGCGTCCACAGAATTGGTGATGCTGCGAATGTATGCAGCTATTGTGGTGAGCGAGGCCGACTCCATGACATCTGCGAGTGTAAGCCTGTGCTGCTGGGTCGCAGAGGTCACGAACAAGACGGCGTTGCCGAGGTAGCGGTCGGGCAGTGGCGGCACCAGTTTGCTGCGTATGTTGACAGCCTCCGTAAAGTCAGCCGGCGTATCCTGGGGATGCGAACCCCGGGTTTTGGCTCGGGCCCTGCTCAAGATGCGCCACCAGAGGGCGACAAATGCGTCGTACAAGGAGATGGGGCAGGAGCCTAGGTCTGGCTTTGGGGTGGCGAGTACCTTGAGACTGTCGGCCTTGCTCTTTGCCAGGTGAAACAAGCACACTGAAAAGGGTAGAAGATTCTCGGCTGGATCGGCGGGGAAAGAGTCCGCAATCGCTGTCTGCGCCTGTGGATGGGCTCGCTCACCACTGGCGTTTTGTATCTTGATGTCAATGCGGGGCTTGCACAGGAGACGACTCCGATCCAAACAAGCAGGGGACAGTTCGGGACCTGGGGCATGACATTGGAGGGCACACGTATGGCCGGCCCATTGGTGCACAAATCCAGCCAGAGCGCAGTAGTCCATGGCCCAATGGTGGAAGTGGATGGCGAGGGCGATTCCACCCGGGATCAGATTCGCTTGAAAGCCGATGACGGGTGGACTGCGGCTCGGATCTGCGCTCTCTGGGCCGTAAGGAGTTGTTTGGACACGCAGGCGCTCTTTGTCGCTGCAGCTTGGGATGAGAAAGTGATTGGCCTCTAGGCTCTCGTAAGATGCAAATACGGCTTGGTCGATCCCGTCTTGATCGAGGTGATTATGGACAAAGTCAACTGCGCCGTCTGGCTTGGAGACAATGCAATAGTCTCCCGCGTCGTCCTTCTCAATGGTGCCAGTTAAGAAGCGACACTGGAGCAGCGTCTTCTCCAGTCCGGCCACGAGTAGCTGCGTCGTAGCATGTTTGCTTTCGTCGGGAGCGCGAAAGAATAGACACACTGGAACGTATACGGGCGTTCGATTCAGCAAGTCGTTTGTAGAGAGCTTGAGACTCTGCTGGTTTATGTTTGGATAGCCTGATGGGCGGACGCGGTACACTTGGGCGCCCATGACGTTGTTTGGAAGAGTAGGAACTGGTCTGTGTTCCAGTAGCCGTCACAAATAAAGATTTATCTGTTAATTTATAACTCTACAGGTTAAAAGCGGCATTTGACAGCCGTGGTTGATCACATTACATAATTTGATTTGCTGTTCAACCGCTCATGCCTTCTCTGCCTTCTCAGCGCTTGGCTCTCGCAACAAATGAGAAGTACACTGGCAATGGCTCTCTGCCTGGACTGGCGTCTTCCGTGACGGGGAGATTTTAAATGAAGCGATTCTTTGAAGGAAATTCTGCGCTGTCGACCAGTCCGTCAGCACCACTAATGCATTTGAGTGAGCTTCATATTGAATTTTCCAAGAGGCGAATGTCATGGGAGCTTGGGACTCAGTCATGGACCAGATGGGCTGTCATGCTCTAGACCGACCTACTTTGTAAGCCTGCTGAGTAGCAAAGTGCGAAAAAGTCAAGTTGGTTAACACTGTGGTATCATGGTCTCCATGTCACTGTCGGCCTCGCTCGTGTCGAAGACTTCCACTGGTCGGCATCCAGCGTCGGCAGCGGGCCTGATATTGGGAGTCAAGACCGGCGAGTTCTGAGAAGCCGATTCCACCTGAGTCGGTTATATTTAGGGAGCAGCATGGTAGCGGGCGTGTATGCAAACTCCATGGCCAATGAGTAGGGGCATAATAATGCCTGAAAAGGAGCGGCCATCTTGTGCGTTGGCTCTCACCACTTGACGCAGGAATGGCATGTACTAAATCACGGCTGACATTTTCGGATTTCCACACTACAGAAGTACTACCTACCTATAGCTTGTATTTTCCAATCGCTGTGTTCTGTAAAGAGACGTATGCACGGAACCCCCAATCAAGACGGAAAAAAAAGAAGGCTTGCAACGCTTTGTGATGCGTCATACGACAGAGCATATTATTACCCCGGCCGGTTCATTTCTTTCCACACACCATTGCACCAATGGCGCGTTTTCTGCGGACTTGTCTGAATCTCAACTTGGAAAAATGACAAACTAGAAATTGTCGAGTTTTCTTATCAAGCTGGTCTCAAGATGAAGTCGTCGCAGTATAGCGTATTGCACCTGGCCAAGTGAAGTGGCCGGTGATTCAGAGCAAGATTTGGTTGATTTTCATCTATGAAACGCCTCTCCACCACTGAATTTTCGGGGTCAATGTAAGCAAAAGAAAAGAGCCAGTGACCAGCGCCCGCAGCGTGTGTTGAGACTGTGTCGCCAGGTTAAGCAAGACATTGGTGAAAAAAGAAAGTACTGCATTATACTGCAGGATGAATAGCGGGGGAGTATGCCCGGGCACAAAGCCCATGCACAAATGATGCATAAACAATGCACACCCACACAGCGGGGTGGCAAAACAGACCGCCGATACAGTCAATAGAGCTCACTTTTCATAACCGCAGACATTACGCTACATTTGAGGTGTCTTTTTAAAACTGAGGTCCTAGATGCAAAATAGAGTAAAGAATATTATAGTATTTATTTTACATTTTATAGTAATTATTAGGACCTAAGACTAGCCGCTTCTCCGCGTTGCGCAAGGAATAGTACCGGCGGTCTGTTTTGTCACCCCCTTGCCACATAAACTCGCGATCGGCCAGTTCGGCGCGGGCCATCTCGTTTCCGCCTTGGCGACATCGAAACGAGCCGCCCCTCGAAAGGAACAAAGCATCAGTCGGAATCGCGCGGTTGACTGTGTCATTCCAAGAAGGCTCCGCTTTCGTGTTCAGTCCTCATGGTCATAACTAGCAGTTTATTTGACGGGTGCGCGGCCTGTTCTGGAAGAGTCGGACAAGTTGCCTCTAGCTGCGGGCGCCGCATGCAAGCCATGATTGCTTCCCATTGCCTCTTATTGGTCAGGAGCATCCAGGGCCCCGAGGCTGTACTTTCGACAAATTACACCGTCTTGACAAAAATTCATCTTATCCCCCGCCTTACGTCTGGGGTAATATGCTCGACACCTCGTCCCCAGTCAGTCCGCACTCTGTGGGACAAGCTTTGTCTACTCTGTCGACTCGGGTACAATATTGGGCATATCTCTTCTGTCAAGCTTCGTCTAGCTCACGTCCAGAAATCTCTCTAGCTCGCGCAAAAGGAAAAACAGCACCGAGAATAGGGAAACAGTCCAAGCATGGCCACCGGGTTCATCGACATTGTCAAGGTGCTGGTATCCATTTACCTGGTATCGACTGCTGGCCGGATTCTGTACAGCCTCTATTTTCATCCCCTCAGCAAAGTCCCTGGACCAAAGCTATGGATTGCCTTTCCGCTTCTGCGGCAGATTGCTCACATTCGCGGCCTTCTCGATGCACGCATGTGTGACTTTCATCGCGCGCATGGCCCCGTCGTCCGCTTTGGACCTGATGAGGTCTCCTTCATCACAGAGGATGCCTGGCGCGACATCTACGACCACAAACCCAACCAGTTGCAACGATTCATCTTGCCGACCGCGCGAAGACCGGACATCTTTGACTCCAACGAGGCCGACCATGACCGCTACCGCAAAGCCATGTCGCACGCATTCTCGCCCAGGGGCCTCATACAGCAGGAGCCGGTTGTCAACGACTACATCAACATGCTCATGCGTCGACTTCACGAGCACGCTGCACGCGGGGCCAGAGTCGACATGACCATGTGGTACACCTTGACACTCTTTGACGTCATTGGCGATCTTGCGTTTGGCCAGTCCTTTGGTGGCCTGCGAGACCAGGCCGTGCACAGCACCATCTCCTTTACCTTTGAGGCCTTTAAGCTGCTCACCTACCTCGAGGCCGGCGCCAGCTTTCCTCTGCTGTTCAAGCTGCTACAGCTATGCACGCCCAAGCGGCTGATTGAGGCGCGCGATCGCAAAGAGGCCCATGCCGAGGAGACGGTGCGCCGCAGGATGGCCGACAAATCGCTTCACGGTCGCGGCGACTTTCTCGACTCCATGATGCGCTTTCAAGGCACGCCGCAGGGCCTCAGCGACAAGGAGCTCATTGCCAATGCGAGTACTCTCATCGTGGCCGGAAGCGAGACAACGTCCACAATTCTCAGCGGCCTCACTTTCTATCTTCTGCGCAACCCTGACACGTACAAGAAAGTGGCTGATGAGGTGCGGTCAGCTTACACTGCTGAAGCCGAAATCGCCATGAGTACCACTGCCCAGCGCCTACCATATATGTCTGCCTGTTTTCATGAGGCGTTCAGACTATATCCCCCGGTTCCCAGCGGGTTGCAGCGTGTTGCGCCCTCGGAAGGAAAGACGATAGTTGCTGGCCGCGAAATCCCTCCCAATGTAAGAACCATCCCCTATTTCATCCAAGAACAAGCAGCGTGATAGCTTGGCGGTGAATTCAACTAATCTCCGATTCTAAAGACCAAGGTGTTTGTCCACCCCCTAGCGGCCTATACCGATGCGAGCAACTGGCACAAACCAGAGTTATTTCTACCGGAGAGGTGGCTCCCAGACGCCAAGTCGAACACGTCATCGCCCTTTTACAACGACTGTCGCAACGTTTGCCAGCCTTTTTCCGTCGGCCCGCGGTCATGCCCTGGCCGCAACATGGCGGAGCAAGAGTACCGGCTGATTCTGGCCCGCATTCTCTGGAGCTTTGACTTGGAACTTTGCCCCGAGAGCAAGAATTGGACCCAGCAAAGAACGCATTACCTATGGGAGAAGCAGCCGTTGATGTGTAGACTGAAAAGCCGAATTGCAATCGCGCAGTGACGGAAGTTTAGGTGAAGTAGTGTCATGGTCACGGTTCGCGATGTTATCCGGGCGTGAACTGATGCTGCGTCGTTCTTCTTTGGACAGTATATGATAGGAGTGCAGCGTGACCGGTTTGGAAGATCTAGTTGTCAATCTCCAGACTGAGGAGGTCTTTGATGTGAAAGTACCATGACGAAAGATTTTTTTCACTGCATCTTTTACGTGGCAGTTCTTTGCCGTCTTGACGATTGCGCTGTGTGCCCAATTTGAAAGGCATACGTCGAGCCCGCTGGCACGTAAGCTGCTACAGGATGTGCGAGCCAATAATAACAATCGTGTAAGTGCCAATTCAATAGACCCGTCTTGCAGGCCCAAAAACTCGGTAGGCCTGTGCAGGTCACTCGGACTACCTGAAAAGGATGGCTCCGTCCGGTGAGCTCGTATAGGCGACACAGCGAGATAAAGAAAGTCGGCTGCCAGTAGACAATAAAGGCCAGTATCCAGATTAGGCTAGCTATAGCTAGAATTGAGTGCTATGGCCTTGCACACTCCACGCATAGCACAATTCGCATCGCGCAAGATGGTGCTAGCTACCTTGTTTATGCTTTCTCGGTGTGTTCGGCACTGAGTGCGGCTCAATCAGCTACGATCAAGCCCGGTACAGATTGCACACCTTCATTTCGTCAGTGGTTCTCCGAGCTGGCAGTACGCATGCGGGCCGAGTTGGAGGCAGACGGCGCTGCAGCTCTGTCGCACAACGTTGACCGGTCTCGGCCACCGCGCAGCCTGGCCCGGTCAGGATTGGCTGGCGAGTTCTCAGGGGTTGAATCAGTCATTGGCGACGCCGTTTCCTCAATGACCCCGCGGAAAACCAAAGTTGATTCCCAGTAACAAGAGAAAAGGGCAAAGAGGGAGGCGGCACTTAAAAGTTCAGCTACCCTGGTCGATCCTCGCCCTTGCACACTTGTATGTACTTGTTCACAATTTCTGCCAGATATATCTTGCGGCGACGACTCTGGGAAAATCACCATGGAAGCATACAGCCACCATTTTCGTAGCGCTGTAGACGCGCTACATCAATTGCCTGCGTTGAGTGCTGTTTCGCTCATCATCACTGTGGTACGCACCGATGTTAAGCGGGAGCAACATGAACGGAGATGCTGACTGGCTATTCGCCTAGATTCTTTCACCCATTGCGTGTGTTGTATTATACAACACTTTCCTCCATCCTCTGCGAAAGTTTCCAGGGCCATGGCTGCATGCCTTGACCAACATCCCCCACACTCGACTCACGCTCTCTGGATTGTCGCACAAGAAGCATCTCGCGCTTCACCTCAAGTACGGACCGGTAGTCCGAATAGCGCCCAACATTCTCTCCTTCAACCACCCCGATGCCATGAAGGATCTCCGGGGCCATCGAAAGGCGGGTGAGCCCGAGCACAGCAAAGATCCAGTCTCTATTCGCTTCAATCCCGACAACATTGTCGGCAGCAACCGCGAGCATCATACCCGTTTTCGTCGAGCCTTGTCCCACGGATTCTCGTCGCAAGCTATGCTGGAGCAGGAGCCTACCTTTAAAGCATACGTCGACCAACTGTTTGCACGGCTACAAGAGAATTGCTCCAATGGCACAGTAGCTGTGGATCTTGCAAAGTGGTACACATTCACAGCGTTTGATATGATTGGGGATCTCGCATTCGGCGAATCCTTTGGCTGCCTAGACAACTCCAACTATCATCCATGGGTCGCTCTCGCCTTTGAGAGTCTAAAGAGTCTTGCTTTTCTCATTGAACTTGGTCGGTATCCGTATGCGGCCGTCTTTCTGAAATGGCTGCTCCCAGGTGGACTCTTATCCAAGTTTGAAAAGAACAAGCAGCTCTCGACTGCGAAAGTGCGAAAGCGTCTCGACTCTGGGAGCAACCGACCGGACTTTATTGGCAAGATTACGGAAGGTTCACGTTCCAAACGTGCTGTAAGTGTCTGGCTTTTGATTGAATCGCATTACAATCTGACATCATACTATAGGACATGAAATTTGAGGAGCTTGCATCCAACGCGGCTGTTTTGATCGTCGCTGGTTCGGAGACGTCGGCGACTCTGCTCTCGGCCGCAATATACTTTCTCACCAGGAACTCACAAGCTTTGGCTCTACTGACCGACGAAGTCCGAAGTGCCTTTGAAAGGAAAGAAGATATCGGTCTCATCAATACCCAGGGGCTATCGTACATGCAAGCCGTTCTTGAGGAGGCGTTGCGGATGTATCCGCCCGTGGCAGGCGGGGGGTCGGCACGCAAGGTAGCCAAGGGGGGTGTCCGGATTGCCGATTGCTTTATTCCTGAAAACGTAAGCTCTGTATTCTGCTTCGCAAAGCGATGAAGCGCCCGTAACTGGGGAGATGTACTTGTACTAATCCATTTCTGGGGGAGTAGACGCTGGTCGAGAATGACATGTGGGCGCTGCACCACAACCCCAAGTACTTTACCCGGCCAGATGACTTTGTACCGGAGAGATGGCTGGGCGACAAAGCATTTCAAAATGATAGAATCGATTCTGTCAAGCCATTCTCGATAGGGCCTCGCAACTGCATTGGCATGAAGTACGTCCCCTACTGCAAGATTCCTCACATTGTGAACACGGGACGCGGCTAACAAGTAATGTCAAGTTTGGCGTATTCTGAGATGCGCATGATTCTGGCCAGGACAATATGGGAATTCGACATTCGTCTTGCCGAGAGCAGCCATGACTGGTACGACCAAAGTAAGGTGTATCTGGCATGGCAGAGACCACCACTGAACGTATACTTGACGCCAAGAAAGTGATGGAGGCATGCGCCAGGTAGTGTCATCTTACCGTACTCTGAGGCGGTTGTTAGTTGGTAGTACTGCGCTTCAAAATGGTATCTTGAGGCCATGTCAAAGGATGCGATCCTCGTGGCTCGCTTCAAGCAAAGGTCCTCGCAGAAAGTGAGTGGCAGGAAATGCAACTACTTCGCCATGACACCCTTGTAACACAACTTCTATTTTTCTTTCTTGCATTATCATAAAAAAGAGTCAAAAAGGATTCTGGTGAGCAGCTTGATGCAAGAGTCTGGCAGCAGGTCTTCATTTGTGGCGCAATCTAATTCGGTGTGAGAACATTCTCTGAGTGCGTGAGCGTAGGCTTTTTCAAGGGAGTTGAACAGAACTCGGTGCGGCACGTATAGATGTGTTTTGCGTATTTTCTTGGAATATGTACTCCTGCTGAATTGACACACCATAATTCAATATATTTATTGCTTCGGCCCGCGCCTCTCGCGGGCAGCACCAACTACCGCAACTGCTTCAATGGCCACGACCATCAGTATGCCACTTAACAATATAGCGCATCTCATAACAATTCGACAGCACTTGCAGCTACGGAAACACAATCAAAGGGTCTCATCTGTCTATAAGTACGCCGCTGCCGTCGCCGGCGGAGCAATCGGATACTCGCGCTCTTGACCAAAGCTACCGTCACTGCATGTTCATCTTTGGATCTGTTTCATACTAGAAATAACTTTTGCACGCAACCGGCACCTACGGACAATGTCTAAGATTCTCTGCCCAGACTCTGGCGCGCAGCACAAGCACGCCGACCCAGAGCTGCTGCCAGAGGGCCATTGCAGCAAGGCGGCAGCGAAGGGGCGCCCGCCAAAAAAATGTTGACCGAGTTGCGCACCGCATTGCAAGACTCCAAGTCGAGATTACTGCTGCGAAGCGGGAAAGGGATGAGTTGCGGGACCAGCTGGCGAGGCAGCAAGCAGAGGCGGCCGCTTTGAGAGGAATGCTGAGACTGGCGAATCATGGCGGAAAAGATGCCTCCTAGATTCTGTCGTTTGTTGCATGGATATTTGATGTATAGGATTTTATTTCTGTAGTCTGGTAGCGTTCCTCCCCGGTGAGACTATTTTGTATCTAGTTTTCTCTTTTCTGCAAACCCTTGCTCGGCAGATGTTGACGATAGTACATTCCATGTGGGTATGAATGAAGGCGCCATGAATCATCTGCCGAAGGAGAATTGCGCCATTGTCGTAGAGAATTGTTATCTATTTATTTGTTTGTGAGATTAAAGGAAATCGGCAATGCATTGGAGCCGGAGGAACCGGGCCATGGTGCGAGACAGCCTACCCGCGCAATTTGAAATGTAATCAATGAGTTGTGATCATGATCATGAGAAGGATCGGAAGTTTCCGGATTGATTTGGTACATTTGGACGATTATTGACAATTGTCTCAGCCACCTGCTGCGGGGAAGGAGCCGTTGACTGTCGTCGATGTAAATAGCAGTGATGCGCACAAGTCTACCACGCCTTTGGAATACCTGCAATCAGTCCTATGTGCATCTTGTCATTGCGGCGAGATAAGAGACGATAAAAAAAAAGCTCAGACAAAGGTGTATAGATTGTCTTTTACTGTTAACCGACGGCTGATGGATTGTGGACAGTCGACAACGTAGAGCCACTGCTGGCCGATTCGAGCACCTGTTGCAAAATCGTCGTGACGCATCCTGCGAGAAATTCTGGTGTATCTTGACTTTATCCGCCAGTAGCTCTCTTTGGCGTATGCCCATTAACTGATGCTCTCGGTCGAGTTTCGGCGGGCTCTATTGGGCATGTTCTCTCGCCAGGAATCTGGCAGGTGTTGCAGCTCATCAATTACCTCCAAGTGTATTGCGCTTGGGGGAGCATTGCTTTGCGCTTCTAATCAGGGATCGATTAGCCCGCGCCCATTATCAAACAGGTATAGCCCTTCCCTTGACTGTAGAGGGCCTACACCAAGATCGCTACGCCCACTATCTAGGAATACCAGAAGATACAGATTCCCGGTGCAAACAATCCCTGTAGCGCGGTAGCGCACCATGTCTGCGGTCCTTTAGCTTTATTAATAGTAATAGGTGCGGATCGCTGAGCAAGTTGGGTAATGTACGCCTTTACATCCTCCTATTCGCTAATATCCTTACAAGGCATTCGAGGCAAAGGGATGCCGCGGTCCTTTCCGTCGAATGGTGTGCTGCAACTCATGCAAAGTACCTGATTATTTTACAGCACATGATTGGTGGTTACCCTACAAAGTTGGCAGCAGCGGTCCAATGCTGGCTGCTTTGCGGGCACCACATCATGTCGGCTACTGGTATCTATCCGTACGCCTTGGTAAAATGCCACTATTTATTGCACTGGACCAGACAGTCAAGTCTGTCTGTCGATGTGCGCCACCAATCGCCATCTAGCCGTGCTAGCCTTCTTGGCAAGTTCGACATGCATTATCTCTACGTGGCGTGTCGAGGGTTTCAGGCGGCTCATGCTGCCCACTGCCGCTGTTCATGGCAGTACGTGATGTCGGTTTTTCCTATTGCCTGCGTTGAGCTGCACCAGTTTGGCCTCTGCCGGTGTGGTACTGTCGATGCGCGTGGCTTTGTGCCAGACTCTCCGCCATGGTGCATTTCCAAGGCTGCCAGGTGGCAATTGGAACGGGCTTGACTTGACCCTGCCAGATATCCTCATGCCCGTTCTCAGGGACCGCCACAGCGGGCTTTCAGCTGGTCCTCTTCCGAGACAATCCTCTTCGTTGCTCGGATTGATGGCTGGAGAGCAGAGAGCTCAGCCAGCCACTTGTGCGGCTCAACTTTGGGGAGCCGCGTTGCTCGTGCTGCACTGCCGTGGCAGATCGCGGCGCACACGCTGCCGTGTAGAGGCGAATCTGCATCGCACCGAGCTGTCGTGTACCCGATCGTGTCGGCCGTCCGACCCTCGGCCGATCATGGCACGCAAATCAAACCACACGCTCGTTACCCCAATCCAGCCCGGCCTGAGGAAAAACATCAACATGGCCATGACCCCAGCTTGCGGGGTACGACCGAGGCCCAATGTCAGCGTCCAATCATGCTGGCCGATGCTGGCGCGCAGAACAACGATTGGGCTGCTTGATCGTAGATGTTTTTGACGCGACCAAGTGGAGATGAGCCGCTGCCCAGTCGAGCCTCTTGCCATCGCGGCCGCTCCCGCAAGACACTGCCACCTGCGCCTTTCTGCAGATCAATAGCGCCATACGTTGCAGTATCGCTGGCAAGCAGAGCAGATGCAGTTTTGAGCACTCTATAATGATTCAACCATTCAAGCAACGGATTCTTTCGGGTGGCAAGTACTGCAATCTCCCAACCAATCCAGATTCTAGACAATCTGACTCGACTACCCCCCCCCCCCCCCCCGTTTGCGCCCTCTCCTCATCTTGAAGCTGCTTTGCGTGAGAACCACTTCCGCCCTAGCGTTGCACATTGCTGACGACGATACAGCATATGCTTAATGAAGCACAGAGATGGAGTAGCAAGCCCGCGTTAGCGCTGTGTCGAAGCACACGTATGCTGGCTGGATTCTTTGCTTTTGGCAATATATGCAACACATGCAGGATGAAAGGCCTCATCCGACCTGCTCTACCCGCACAGTCTGCCGCCGCAGAGAGGCAAAGAGACTCGAGATGCGTACCAAGTGTTTTCTTGTTTCGAAAAGTTGCGCAGCAGCGTGCAGTGCAGCGCAGCAAAGACTCGGGGGCGCTTATCTGCAGCTGCTCTACACGCTTGGCTGCCACAGCTCCGATGGGGCCAATCTGCAAACGAATATCAAATACTGGGCTTCCGACATTTGTTTTCTTGCGCTCTGCTGGATTGTGAATGGTTGCCATATCATCGCACTGTTTTCTTGATTCGATCTGATCTGCCTAGTCGACTCGACCAAAGCCACCGAGCCTCGAGACCTTTTTGAAGTCACACGCCCAAGCAAATTATTCATGTTTCGGTGACACTCCTACATCGTTGTACTTGATCAAAGGGACTTTTGAGACGGCCTTGCAGCTCAGTGGTTAGCCTTTGCTTTGTTTCCGAGGGGGGCATCTCTCCGTTATGGTCTGGCCGGATCAGCCGCGGCAGTCCTTGCACGTCACGACAACAGAAGGCCATGCCGCTCGATTTATCAACGCCATGCAGTCACTGCTTGATGAGAGGGATGCCTCCAAAATCAGTACCTTGGCCCAGCGTTTGAGCCCATTTAGGATTGACCTGCAACAAAAACACATTCTAGACACCATTACGATTGAGCCCATTCTGGTATTTGAACAAGACCAACAATCCGCACAGTATGTTTCTTCTTTTGCACTTGTGCTTCTGGCTTGCTGGTACAAACCATGGTTACCATAAAGTTCTAAACTCTGCTTAGAATGGCCACGCTGGACCCATCCTGCCTGTCGTACATGACCCCAAACAGAAGCGTGTGCTCGCAGGGCCATCATGACGATGCAAACGCGGCAATGCAGGAGGAGAGTATCTTTGTGTCCACTCTGGACACGGCAATAACTCACCATCTTTCACCCATGTTGGGCTTTCTTGTCCGCAGCGGCAGCAGGGCTGAAGATGAAAGTATCGATACGACTACGGACTGCTCGGACATGACCCAGGTTTGACTGCCTCCCTGTGATGCCATTTCGTCTTCATCTTGCGCCCCGTTGCTGCTATTGGCTGGCTCTCTTTTTTTCCCGCACCCGGTGGTTTTTTTTTTGGTTTAATTCTTGACTTGTTGCTTTGTCCATCAAATAGTCTTGGTTTGGAAAGAGTCTAATATCACCGCGCAAAGACAGATGAATGCAGTCAGGGAACCTCGCGCACCCCAGAGTCCATCTCGTCCACCAGTGATGGTGCCATGTCGCGGCTTATTTCTGGACAAGGTATGTCTGATCGACTCACCACAGAGGAGCTCCCCATCCATGCTGTTCCCGTGCGCATTGTCCTGACGTTCTTTCAGCATTGATATCCGCAGACGCATCGGATCGCTCCCCATTGCCTTGGTGCCATGGTATTGTCGATAGGCGTAATTCATTCGATGCAGATTTGCAAGCTGAAAGCATCCCGGCTGCCCTGCACTATAACCAAGAGCCGGCCGCGGCACCCAGTAGCCATCTGCATCATCCCTCCCCCTCCTCACTGCCTTCACAAGTCGTTTCCGCTGAGCCGCAGCAGCAGCAAAAACCATCGAATCCATTACAAGATGATGTCACGGCGATGTGCCTGCCGACCTCGATGGCGTCGCAGAGTATGACTGCGACTCCAATGCTTGTCGATGCAGCAGCCAACTTTACAGATACAGGCGCCAGCCACCCTTCCCCTGCCAGCCATCGTATGAGTGGAATGCGTGCGACATCTTCTGCCGCTGGCTTGGACGACGCCGCTCACCAGACGACGCCCAGCGGAGATCGCAGCGCCTTGTCCGACGACGCCATGCAAAAGGTCATGGTCACGGCCCACACTTGCATTTCCACCCAAAGCATCCAGTTCCTAGAGGCGAATCTGGCGCGCTGGTGCCGGAATGGCCTGTGGCGAAACTCATCCCCGCTGAACATGACGACCAGCTTGAGCGGGTACGAGAAGCTGCAGAGGGCCTACTCCTTTGTCTGCAGACTTGACACGCGCATGAGCGAAGACGCCATCCGTAGCCGAATGGCCATGGTCACGTTGCATCTCGAGTATGAGAATACGTGGAAGACGAAGCGGGTTCGGCCGAATGGCGCCTCGACCAGTGTCGGCCGCGGCCACACGAGCTCCATCATTGACAGCATCCTCGAAAGCGTACACAAGGACTGGGGTGACTGCGAGCCGCGCGAGAGGGGTGCGTTGCGCACCAAGTTTCACGAGTGGAAGCGTTTTGGAAAGCGCTGGTGGATGTTGGCCAGTATCTTGGGTCCGAGCATAATGCTCCTCGCCTCGGCACGATTTGCTGGCATGATGTAGGCATGCCCTTACCCCCCCTGACCTTGTCTCAAGCTTCCTGCACCTGTTTTGCTGGCGTGAGATCCCAACTAATCCGCTTGTACAAAGTAAAAACACCACCATTACTACAGCCATGCTCACCGCCGTTGGACGCACCATCGAGACTACCGAGCCGCACATCATGTCAGCCTTGCGGCTAGCGGATCCCATCACCAAGAGTCTATTTTGCAACAAGGACTATGAGAATCATGACATTAAACTAATTTTGGAGCAGCTTCGCGAGACTGGCGCACATTTGAGAGAAGCTGGAGCTGTTCACTAGCGGCCAGGCTAGGGTACAGAGCAATGAGAATAGTCAGTCCCTGTGATTTCAGGATAGTTTTTATAGGAAAGCAAACAACAGTATTTCTCAGGTCGAAACTGGTCCTTCTTTGGTCTGTAAAGTGTTAGATTTCGGTTGAGTTGAAGAGGCCGTTTATGCAACTTGCCAGAAGATGACTCTCTATTAACGGCGTGCGACGCGGCAGACTACCCCCCCCAATGGAAGCAAACAACATCTCTGCCCCAGAATCTCACCCTCAACTCAGAAGAGCCTCAATGTCTTCCGTGAGATCTTGAAAGACAAACTGGCTGCTGTGTCCGGCCACGGTAATGTTGGCGCCATCGGTCGGCAGCGACACCAGATAGATGCGGTCGGCCATTTGACGGGCGCACGTTGCCAGGCTGTTGCCGCGGCGGCTGGGAAGAAAGCCGAGAAAGTCGAGCGTCCTGAACGACGGGTCCGGCGAGCGGAACACGCCCACCCCGCCGGCCGGGTGGTCGGGCGTCGAGTTTTCCGTCGCCAGCAGGACGGTGCCGTTGTACTTTTCGGGAATGGCAAGCACGTTGGACGTGTCGAAGCTGTGATGGGGCGTCTGCGGGATCACGACAGGGCGCGTGCCGTCTGGGTCGCGCGTGTCGAAGCGAACAAACTGGCCAATCGTGTTGTCGTTGCTGATGATGGCGTCGCCGGCGTGGGTGATGCCCGTGAAGCCGTACGGGCGCGGGAGGCCCAGCGGCTCCTCGACAAACAGGGTGGAGATTTCCCGCCCGGGCGTGACGCGCAGGATGTTGGACTTGTACACGCCCAGCACGTAGGTATTGCCGTCGCTGCCCAGCTCGGCGTCGGCATAGCCCGCATACAGCCCGTTGTTGAGCGGCAGCTGGTGCGTCACCGTCATGGTCTCAATGTCCATGCTGATGAGGTAGTCTGGCCCGGAGATGTTGACGCCGGCCGAGTAGAATGCATCGCCATTGTCAATGACCAGCTCCAGCGTCTCGGGCTCGTCGTTGCTCGGCCTCAGAACGATGCCGCTGGCGTGGAGCGGATTCACGGCCGTGTCCCCTGGATGGCTCAGTCCCGGGAACTGGATAGTCTGCAGCACTCTGGGCTGATACGGGTCAAAGACACTGAGGCTGGCATTGTAAAGATTACTAGAGTGTTGAGAGTCCTCGAGTTTAGCTGCGCGAATTTATCCACGACGGGTAGAGGGAATCTTCATCCTATTCATGTAGAAAAGGAGTTCTTTTACGTACCTGACGTAGGCGACGCAACGCTTCTTGTCCCACTGGAAGATTTCGGGATACCCCATGTACACATCATAGACGAGATCTCCTGGAGGCAGAGGCGGGCAAGCGCTTTGCAGTCCGTAGTTGAGCCATGAAGAGGGGAACATGCTGCTCATAGAGGAGAGGCCGCTCAGTACAATCTGCGGCAACATCGTGGAAAGGGGAGTATGTGTCGATAGCGGCGTTTTTATTGGTTCGAATCACCTAATTCAAGAGCTTTTTTATATCAGTCACCAAATATCCTCTGAATCAAGCGGAGTCTTTGCTTTATTTATATACACGGACAAGTTTGCATCGACTGCATCGACTGCCCTACTGCTGTGTACAATAGAGCAACGAGACTAAGAACAACAATTTGCACTTCTCGGCGGAGAACGCAAAAGACCGATCCGGCGCCGAGTTCCCAATCGTCCACTAACCTCTAAAACATTTGTGTCGCCTGACGGTCTGCGGAGTTAGGAGCAGGCTCACAGCCCTACCGTCCGCTTGTACTTGTCACCCACTTCCCGAATCTCAGCACCACTCACACATCGGTCTAGTGCCTATGGTCATGGATGAGAACATGATATACAAACTAAATCATCATCAACTTGAAGCATTTGATCGCATGTGATCATGTAGTTGTTGTAGTTTTGCCATGTTGATTAATCAATACTTGGCCGGCACCCTCCGATTGATCACAAACTACGACCACGACGAGTTTGATAACTTGGCCAAAATTTCAATTTGAGCTGATCAAGTATCCCCAAGATTACAACATATATCCTCTTAGGCTCCTTTCCGGTTCATGCGACAGACAACATGGGACGCCCATCAACCGCGCTTATACATCTGCAGAGGCCACGACAAGGGCTAATGTGTCCGAAATTTTGTCCAAATACTCGGCTGTACAGTTTGACGCATTACCGCTCAATGCAATTTGCCAAGTGTCTTCTACCGGGCTAGCAATTATCCAAATTGCGTCCGAGTGCTCCCACACGCCGCGAGGGCCATGCGTAAGCAGCGGCGTCTGCACCCCGTCACCAAGCAAGTCGATCGATCGAGAGTCGAGATCGTGAAAGTGGACATTGTACATCATTTTGCGGTGCTCTTCTGGCCAGTCCGTGCAAGCCCTGTAGATATCCTGCAGAGTTGCCAGTTCTGCAGGGAGCATGTCAAGCTGGGCCTGGCGCACGAGACCCACGCTCGTCTTGAAGCTTGGCTCCGATGGCAAGACCACCCGCAGAGGCACTTGGTTGAGGCACGGACCAATCGTGTTTGCTAGATTGCCCGGGAGCAAGGTCCGACCTGATGCTGTGAGGGTGAAATGGACATCTTGGGTGTCGTGGAGGCGGGCCAGGGTCTCGGCACAAGTGGCAAGAAATACACTGGCTTCGGTAGAGTCGGCCACCTTGGGAGGACCCTTGATCACACTTGTGCTTGTCAAGATGCGACTTTGATCCCCTGTAGGCTGGAGTGGCAGAGGCTTGGAACCTAGCAGAGTCATCTGCCAGTGCTGCAGCGTTTGTTTGTTCTGCTCGAGGACATGGGCAACATAGTCGGCAAACTTGGGGATGGTAGGCCATGGCTTCCCCTGCAAAGTGGCAGCAAGGCATTCCAGGAGCGGAGGAAGGCTCATGCCGTCATAATGTGCATGGGACAAGCGGAAAGCCAGGCGGGTAGGGGACCCTGGCCGGTGCAGCACCATAAACTTTACCCAGAGCGCTCCAGGCTCCAACGTGGGCTGGATGCTCTCTTCGAATATCCGCTCTGATTCCTTGTGGAAATCACTCGTTTCATTGACGGCATGGATTTGGAGAGGCGCGGGGGACTGAGCCGTGATGACTTGCAGTAAGTTGCTCGAATCAGGCCGTTGGACAAAAACGGTTCTCAACATGTCGACTTTATCCCACAGCTTTTGAGCAAAGCCAGTAACAGCCTCGAGATGAACGGCTTCCGGTATGTCAATGTAAAAGACGTAGCAGCCTTGGGGCGGCGTGTGCATCGCGGCATCAGCGCAGAGGGCCTGCGTGTGTGTTGTGGGCACCACGTCGCGCACTTGTTCCTTTGAAACGCACAGGCTCGGAGCAATCTGTGCGAGAAGCTTGTCAACTTCTTCCCTGGAAAGGTACAGAAGACTGAAAGGCTCCGTTTCGGGGTCAACAGCAATCGCTGCTGTGTCCGTCTGTTCGGTCTCTATAGGTCCAGTGACGGTCGAAGACGCCACAGTGCCGGACAATGATACGTGCGCCGCCACATCAGCGAGTGACTTGGTCGTAAGCATAGAAGCAACCGAGACTACCACACCGGCCACTTTGCAGCGCGGGCTTACACGCATGGCAGAAATGGAGTCGCCACCGTTGGCCACAAAGGAGCGCTCGAGGTTGATCTTGTCGGCTGGTACCTGGAGCACGAAGCTGCAGGCTTCGCGAAGCGCAGATTCCGTATCAGTCGCTGGTTCTCGAAATGTGGACATGGTGCCGTGCGGGAAAAGTTTGAAGGCCTGTGTATCTGCGCCTACTCCTCGGTGCTTTGCTGGTAGAGAATGGCTTTCGCGGTCGAGTCGAATGGCTAATGCACACGAGCATGTGTGCGTGCGCGCGGGCGGTGTTGCCACACTTTATAGGGCGTTGCTTCTGCTGCCCTAGATTGAGGAGTCACCTGAGCATCCTGTGCAATGCCAACCCGCGAATCATGTCTCGATGCGGCCGATGTCGTGAAGCTGCATACCACGGCTGGCTGTGGTCGAGTAAGACGCCTGAGTCTCTTCCGGAAAGCCATGGATTAAAATGGTCCAAACGCAGTACACTACGAAATGAGTTAGTTTATATCACTGCGTGCTGCTTAAGCCAATAAGTGACTCTATTTCAACAACTAGAAGTGGGAGGTGTCATGGTCTTTGTTACAGATCACTCATTGCTGAGCATTAGGGCATAGTGCATGCTATACTGTATTATACACACTCTCTGGCACTGTAGTACAGTTACAGCTACAACCTTTACTCTACTCTTAGGCGAATATGAACAAAGGTTTGCTCTATTTTCTTGTAGAGTAGTTGTTCTTGAATCTTGGACTCGGTAGATCTGTTAGCAGCAGGTGGTGGGGCGTTGTTGTTTCGTAGATTTTTATCTATTAATTGGCCGTTACTTCCTCGCAACACTATCAGTGCTGAATATTCTGCATCATTTCTCGGGGCCCTGTTTTGCGAGCAACCATTGCAAGCCCTCCCGCGTCTTCTCGTGCCACTCCTTGGTATCCTCTAGCTCGGGCAACACCATCCACCAGCCATGAGGCAGACCGGGAAAGACGCTCAGTTTCGTCAAAACACCCGCATCATGGAGAAGCTGTTCATATATGATGCCGTCGTCACGGAATGGGTCAAGTCCGCACACATCGATGTAGGTCTTGGGGAGGCCGGCGTGGCCTTGCGGATGGTGCGCAGGCGCAAAATAATGAGACCTGAAGTCGGGTTTGTAACATTCTATACGTCGAAACCAGTTTTAGCCCTTGTAGTAAGCCTCTTCCCAGTAGCGGATAGAGGAGAGGGGATGCTAGACACGTACCCATTAGGAAATCTATAAAAGGTTGATCCAGAATAGGAGCCGCCTTGTTCTGGTCGCGACTGAGCCATAGCGGCGCGTATTTGTCCGGTAAATTGAGCTCCGGGGATACAAGCTCAGGGACATTGAGATAGGTCCCTGTCAAGGGTGGATCAAGATTTTGATCCCGCGCGACAAGGGCCATAGAGGCAGCGATATTTCCGCCCGCCGAGCAACCTGCCACGATGAAGCCGAGAGAGGGGGACGCCCCGATGTCGTTGTAATTTTTGGAAACCTGCTGGAAAGTTAGAGAAGTCGTGTTCCGACTCTATTAATATTGATTCGTATAGCGAACAAGGCCTACCCATAGCAGAGCATCCCATGCATCATCCTTGCCAGCAGGGAAACGGTGCTCAGGTGCCAATCGGTAATCGACATCAATCACGACCGCTCCATGGTCTCGGACGAGAACGCGGCAAAAGGCCGTCGAGCTGTTGAGGTCGCCAAAAATGTAGCCTCCGCCATGGTAGTGGACAACGAGAGGCGATCCTTGGGCGAGTGGCGCGGCAGGGCGATACCAGCGTAGGTTGATAGTAGTGCCGTCGCGGCGGCCCGGGCATTCAATGTCGGTTTCCAGGATGGCCGGGTCCAAAGGGGCCCGGTCAATGGTCAGATTGGCACGGATGTGCGCGAGTACATCGAGGTCAAACACCTTTGGTTGGTTCTGAAGAGTTGGGCAAGATTCTATGGCCTGTACATGGCTGATTAACATTGATCAAAGCCCTCTGGGAATTGGGGCAGAGGACTAACAGCAGCGAGCCGAGGGGCTGGCTTTCCCAAAGCGAGGAGCTTCTCTGGGGTCCAGGTTGTCATGATTGCGATTGACGGCAGTTGCAATTGTCGTGATCAACCTGGGCGTCTTGGCCGACGTGGCTACGATCAGTCATGGCGGGAGACGCAGGTATTTATGTTTCGCCCGATGTGCGCATTCTTGTACAACCTGAAAGATCGCCAATTCATCAAGGCTGGATCAAAATGGCCACGATAATAGAACGCCCCCGTGAGCGGGGGATCCTGGCCATTGTGGCTGCTTCCAGTCGTGCCGAGTGCATGATGCAAAACTGTTCAGTGATAGTGGGCGTGAAGTAACCCCGCGCCCAGCTCCGTACCGATTTATGAGCAACCCCGCTAAATCGAGACCCCGCGGTGACTGCCCAGACATATGCAAACTCCGCCCCAGGCTTATGTTTTGTCGCACTTTCAATCGTTTAGCTCTTGTACACTCATTCGCCCATTGTTCAATTGTCTCAAAATGGCCCCCATTACGCACGTTGTCCTGTTCGAGTTCAAGGCGGAGGTCACCAAGGCCGAGCGCGATGAGGTGCGGGACAAGTTCTCCAACAACCTCAATACCCGGTAGCTGACAGCAGACTCAAAAACAGCTCAGCGCTGAGATGCTTGGCCTCAAGGACAAGTGCCTCCACGCCACGACGCAGAAGCCTTACATTATCCGCTCGTCTGGCGGCACGGACAACAGCATCGAAGGCATGCAGGTACGCCGGCAACGGGGAGCACCATCCGCTCGTCTCGACGAGCCTTGCTCCTGCTACCGCTTGCCAGGGCCGATCTGGCTGGTGGACGCAAGCGGGCTCGTCGCCTTGACCGGAGACTCTATCAAAATTGATGCGCAGGACATGGAGCTAACATTATCGCTAGCACGGCATCACCCACGCGTTTGTCGTTGAGTTTGCCTCGGTCGAGGACCGTCAGTACTACGTCAAAGAGGACCCAGCGCACATTGCCTTTGTCAAAAAGGTCTTCCCCAGACTTGCCAAACCCTACATCGTTGACTTCACGCCTGGTGAATTCAACTAGGAGCAAAAATCAGACGGCTCGAAATAAATACCTGTTCGGCTCACTGCATTCGTCAGGCTCGACACTGTCCAAGCTGCACCATCGCGCGTCAGCTTTGTGCCTTCCCACAGTCAAGGCCACACTACCTGATATCACCATACAGCAATCGAGATACTGAAATGTCACAATTTTACTTTTACCTCTCATTTGTGATTCTGTGCGTTGGTTCTGCCTAGCTGCACGGAAAGGTGGCACAAGACTGGGAACGTGCACTGCCTGCCACACGACGCCCTTGTACTCGGCTGACAACTTGAGCAACCCTAATGTGTGTTGCAACAGGCCAAATACATAACCAGAAGACTTAGCGAAGCTTGAATACGAAAGGGGGCAACCTGTAGCATCGGCACTATTTACTTATCCATACCAACAGCCCATGGTCCATACCCACCGACAAGACAACTCGCTGCAGGCCATGAGAGCGTACAAAGTCTTTATCATCGTCGACCTCAACAGATACCTCGACAAAGTTGGTCTCTTTTTCGAAACAGGGATTGACCACAGTGGCACGATTGTGCGGGTGGCGTACGGTGGCCGTCGTGGCATGCGGCTGCGGCGGTACAACGAAACACAGCTCGGCGCGGAGTGGGACGACAACCGCAAAGACCACATCGGCTGGGTAATAGAAGCCAAGTTTGAAAAGGTCTGGGACGTGGCGGGGACTGTACCGCCGCCAGGTAGACACGGCGCTAAATGCACCACGTCGCGCAAGTGGACGGAGCTGATGATGCGGGAGCTACAGAGGCGGGGCGTCATGGAGAATACCAGAGAGAGTGAAGCGAGGGTACGTGAAAAGTCGCCATCGGACAATGAAGATAGGACTCGACATCTGTTCGAGTCGCAGATACCGATGGATTATACGAGTAGCTCATCATCGTCATCCCAGATATCAGATGAAGAGGGTAGAGCCCCGCTGGTGCTTCATGGCGTTTCCCCCTGAGTAAATGATTATTGTAAGAGCGATAGCGAATCATGAATACAATTCAAAGCCTCCACGTCTTGTTGATGGAACTATACAATGTCGTCCTGTTGGTCTTCTCCCGAGGTGTTGGTGGCGTCGTCAAGGCGGCGATACTTTTGTTTCATATTGACACATTGACGTGATGCTAGATTGGTACAATGTGAATTGCGTATCGCGCAGAGTAGAAGAGAGACTTTGATTGTTCAAGTAAATCTCGTCTTTTTAACCCGCCGTCAGGGATTGAGCCTGCTGGAGCTTTCCTCACGGCGCATCACGGCCGCCCGCCGCAGATTTCCTTCACAGCGCTGAAGCATTAGTGGTTTATCCCTAAACTCAGCGTTAAAGGCCACTGTTTGGAGGTACCTTGGATTGGTTCGCGACTAGTATTACCTAGGTAGGTAGGTACTAACCTAACAGTGGCTCAACCTCGCGTTACAGTGGCTTCTAGCGCATTTCCCCCACTGTCGCCCCAAAGTCCACATGGCCCAAGGCAACCATCGCGGCTTTCAGCTTGCACGATGTTGTTTTCCTCGCTTTATCTTCGGCTTGTCGCAAACTGTGTCATACCACTTCTTCGATTCTGACTTGTTTACTTCAAGCTGCTTGACAGTTACTCAAACTTCGGTTATTCATCACCTCCCTCTTGGTCTTTCTGTTTCGACCCGCTCTGCTCCGGCGCCATCGACGTAAACGCTTCGCGCAGTTGCGTCATCACAGCTCGCGTCTCAGCAAACTTCTACTTGATCAACATAGTCGTTCCCTGCCCCTTCTCTCTTCGCTCTACATCAACACAAATATAGTCATGATGGCGCAGGCGCCGCCTGCTTATATCAACATTCCCCAACCGGGCTCGAATCCAGACACCCCGTCTGAAATGCCGTATGTTCCTGCAACGTGATTCTGTTTGCGCCCCTCTGTTACTCACAGACTCCTCCCAGCGGCACGCCAACCAGCACCACGACTTCGCTCTCCGCGCTCTCGACGACCGCCATCAAGGACGGACATCGAGGCCATCTGCCCGGCGGTCCCCTTGGTCGCGGCCACCAGCACACACCCTCCACCACTAGCCTCGAAGCCGAACGAGCCGATCGCATCTCCCGCCTCGCCGGCCTCGAGCGCGTTTCAACACTGCGCGCGCCGCCCCCTCAGCACTTAGCAACCGAAGGAGCGAGTGGCGGCGCTGCCGGCGGTGGCGACTCGTCAATCTCGCCTCAGACAACACCGACTTCGACTACGGGCTTCCCCGCCAACTTCCCCGCCTCACAGAACCTTACGGCATCCTACTTTGACGTAAATGGCCAACCCGTCGCCGTGACCAAGATGAGCACTGTCGGTACTGCGAGCGCTACGGAGAGCAGCCGGCATGGCGAAGAGGGCATGGGCGGCTCGCGACAAACGGCCGGCGACCGCGATGAGGATATGTTCAGCACAGACACCAACTACCGCGAGACGGCCGACTCTGTCGCGAGCATGGCGGCGGAGCCTGAGGACATGGACGAGGACATGGAAGACCAAGGCGTCGCTACTCGCTCTGTCGGCGGCTACGAAGACCGGATGAGTGACGACGGATCGGCTTCGCTGGTTGGCTTCGGCGAAGGCGCCAACAGTACCGTGTCGGGTCCCATCTACCACCGCAGGCCGGTGCCGGGTCCATCTGCCCAAGCACAACAACAGGCACCTTGGTCCGTCGAGCGTACCGTGTCAGGCCTCAGCGACATTCGCCACGACCGTGACCTCTCAATGACCCCCGGTGCAGGCAGCGATGTACCAGCAAGCGCCGCTGCGCTGCAGGAGCGTCGCGAGGCCCGCATGATTGACGGCGTCGCTGCCGATGCAGGCTACCCGGGGCCCGAGTACGAGCCGTATGTAGATACCACGTTTCGAGGGCCCGTGCCCATTGGCCTCACGGGTCCTAGACAGCAGCAGCCGCGCGAGGTCGCAGAGCAGATTGCGCAGCGTCTCGGTGGCAGCGATGCCCGTTCCGGGGCGCCGTCGCTAAGCCAGCCAGGACAAGGGGGCGAACCGCTGGGGCAGTTTTCGTTTGAAGCCGATAGGGACGGAAGACGTGAATGAGAAAACCCGAGAAAGGAATTACGCCAAACGTCCTGCTAAATTTGGCTGCGAAACTGCTTTGTTATGAAACACAGTCGGGATGGTTCTATCTTCTCTTTTACCACCTTTTTTTGCTATTCGAGCGCTGCCACGCCTTTTGGCCTCACCGCAAGGACGACTTGTATGGAATAAAATTATTGTCAATTCCTTTAACAAATCTACGCTTTTTGTTCTTGTTCTTTTGTCTCCAATAAAACCATGTCGTCGAATGATAAATGTCTGTACGATCTGTAACATTGGTCTTTAAGTATCTACAAATAGGGTGAGTTATTCGCCCATTTGTGCAATAGCGAGAGCTTTGTGTACCTTGCTTTTTATCTAAATGGCATATATGACGCAAATCTAGAGTGCTATACAGCGTCACTTCAGAGCAATGTCGGAAAACACGAGTCTGATCGCGTACAATTGCCGTTCCTCTTGGTTCGCACTGCTGACCCAGTAGAGGTCGTCTCAGCCGCGGCACAAAGACGGAGTCACCTCACTGCGCCTTGGCGACCTAGTCCTCTCATCAACAAAATCGAAAATAACCGTTGGCATCTCAACTGAATGCTGGATGCATCATCTCCGTACCTGAATGTAGTCATTCGTTTTAGCGACAGACAACATGGCAAATGTTTGCCTATTGCCCATGCCGGGCGGCACAGTCTCGCCGCAGCTTCTCGACCCTTTGCACCATGAATCGTTCCAAGCCGCGCTCTCCCGCCTTCTGTCGACAGACATTGCGAGAGAGACTATAGCCCAGCTGATGGATGGACTCCCGCTCTATTCCATCCTCCGTGGCGCTGCCGGTGTGAATAATCTCTCGGGCGCGCCGATACAGCAACACCAGACGCTGTGCGCGGGCTCTGCAGAGCGCGCCGGTGCGTTTATCTCTTCATTTGACGTCAACTCGCTCCAGTTTACTGCATTTGTGAGTGTCTTGCAGATTAACCGGATTAACCGATCCCGTGGATAGTCTCACTAACAAAATGAAGCTCTTGCAGGCGTTTCAGGATGCCAAGCCTGGCACAGATGCCTTTTTAATTCGGTTGCTGGGACTTCTTTGCCGCTCCATACATTGCATTGCAGTCAGAATCGAACTGACCGCAGACAAATGTCATGAAGGCGACATTGAAGCGGCTACGACGTACCATCAACCGCCCATGATGGTCCCAGTCGGGAGAAACACGAGGGCGTACCCGTCACCGCCACCACATGGGTCGCTCTTCTTCCACCGGCGGTACAAAGACCACGAGCAGTATCCGTTTGGAAAAGCAGACATGGCAGGGTACTGGGCTGAGGACAGGATATTCGGCGGCGTCGTCCTCTTTGACCGAGGCGCATCAGGAACAGAGGTGCGCCATTGACGTGTGCGTAACGAAAGCTACTTTTTATCTGTGCTGATAGTATGACCCAAAAAGGCCCACAGCGCTTGGCTGCACTCGGGCCGCAAAGGTTGGACCAAACGAACATGGAAGCCTCTTGACTGGCAGCTTCGATCCATGGCAAAGTTCTTCTCCGGCAGCAGCGCAGAGGAAATCGCCGCGGAGAGCGCAAATCGAGAAAAAGAGATCCCAACAAAACTTCTCCAGGAGATGACTCGAGATTGGCAAATGACGTTTCCCTTCTTCTGCGACGTGGACAACCATGCGCGGCATGATGACTACGACGCCATGGCATTCTACAACATATACAGAGATCCATGGGAGCGCCGACTGCCGCCGACGAAGCCACTGCTGTGCACCCAGAACACGTTTGACTATCCCGAGCTTCAGGCTGTGATGGAAGCCATCATGTTTTATCCTGTCCCCGATACGGTTCCCACAGAAGAGGATATTCGCTATCCGCGAGATCTCGGCACCAGTCGCGCGGCGACGTCGCGTCATCACTCCCTAGAGACCATTGACGGGTCGCAGAGCTCGCAGTATTCCGAAACTCCCATTGGCTACTTCCAAGATGGCAAGTTCGTCTATGCGGACCCAACCTTTGATATAGAAAAACGAATAGAAGAGCTTGTCCAGGAACAGCGACAGGAGGATCGTCGTCAACAGAGACAGGAAGGGCCTCAGGGTGACGATCGGCTGCTCAATCAAGAACGCGACATGCGCAATAACGAGCGATAACTGAGGTTGGCAACGCGACATGCACGCCAGTAAACAGGGACTGGTGTGGACAGGAAAGTAAAGGTTTCTTAGGGAGCTACAAAAGCACATTTGACTCGTATTAAAACCAGAAACTGCCGTCTTTGGATGGCCGTATCTGCCTCTAAGAAAATGGCATTCGTGTACTAAGACCCGAGTGCAAGAGTGCTTTCACCAGTCCATGAACGCTAATTAGGAATGTTGCCACCATGATAACGCTCCTCCATATAAACCCAAACAGGTATTCTAATTAAAAAAGGAAGCCGACCCAAAATGCGGCAGAAACAAGATCATGCTTGCGCAACTGTTCCGCGAGATAATACGTCCTGTTAATTGATAAAGGATGAAGCACGTTCTGCCAGAGAAATGCAAAAAGCAAGAACAAAAAGAAAAGCATTTCTTCCAACGCTCATGTGCAAAGAACATCAATCCCTTTTCGCCTGGCAATCGTTTGCCAATCCCATGCTGCGGCCCAATCACCAACATCCATGAGAGCCCACGTCTCGTTCAAGATTTCCTGCACCCTGTCTGCATTGCGTAAACCCGTGTAATCACGAATAGTTTGCACAGCTGCTCGAATCCGCGGGCGCAGAGCTGCATCAAAGGAGCATGTTCCGATAAGCAGACAGGGAATCAAAAGCATCATCTGACACTGGTCCGTGGGCTCAAACGACTCAAGAAGGTCGAGTGCCTTTATAATCGTCACCGCAACCCGCGCATTGTCCTGTGAGGGCCTGCGGGAGGCCGGCGGCGAAGGAGGTCGGCTAGAGCTTGCCCCATTTGTCGGAGCTGGAGTAGGAAGGCCGTCTTCCTCGTGAAGAGAGTTTGTTGTGGACGGATTTGGGGAGCATGAAAACGAATTGCCACGGGGCTGCTTGTCTTCGCAGTAGCCACTGGATAGTTGGCCAATGGAGGATGCAATGGATGACCGCCTCTCCTGCATATACGACGCCAAAGAGGGGCCCCCAAAGAAGAAGTCGGAATTACTCGCAGCTGGAGGATAAACTGTACGGAAGCTGTATATCCACAGCGCCATCTTGTACAGTTCACCAACCTTGGCTCTGCTATCGTCCGGCGCCCAATCAGGAGACCAAGATTCGAGTGCGACAGATATTCCATGAGCCTCATACACTTCCGCATAGTACACAGCGAGCTCATCTTTTGCTGCCGCTAGCTGGCTGCGAATTCTATTTCGTAACGTTGTAATGCCGCGCAAGTGATGGAAGAGTCCATCAGTGACACCAAGGTGACGTGGTATGCCATCATCCGGGATGCTGCCGCTTTCGTCAGGAGACAGGCGTGGCGAGTCACTTCCTGGGTGCCACAGGAGGTCGTCTGCGTAGATGCGATGTTGAAAGAAATCTGTGATAAACGTATAAAGCTGCTTGTTCTGAGGTGGGGAATCGCGTATCAATGCTTGATAAGCTTTCAAATGCAGGCGATGTTCGCCAGTTGGGTTGCCTTCAATCAAAGTCCGCAAAACCAAACATAAGATCTGGCAATAGATAGCTGCCAACATGGGAGGATACTCGGGGTCGTCCTTCTCCAAGAGCTTGGACTTGTTCAACGCTGCCTGGAGACATGCCCATGCCTCCGCGGTGTGGTGGTCCGAACGTTTCTGCAGCGTCACTTTCGTAACAGCGGGGTGTTGCCGCAGGAGGTCAGCACCATTAGGTGTCTCGAGATCAATATGTATACTGCTGATGGACAGAATGGAGTGCATAAGTCCTTGACGAGTTGTTGCGAGAAGTCCTTGATCACTTGTCGCGAGAGTAAATAGGATGTTCTTGAAGGGGTTGCGGGAGTCCGGCTCGACTGTCAGTACGTTGCTAAGACTGTTGGCGTAGTGGTTCAGAAATATCACATCTTCAGCAGTTTCGACTCCCAGAATGAATGACGGATATTTAAGAACTGGGACTGCTTCTCGTTTTGTACGTCCTGCAAGACTTGTGTTAGAAACTGACAAGTACTGTGCATAGTCGTTGCTAAGATGCTCACCTTCCTCGGCACGCTCTTTGCCGTTCTTCCATATTTGCTTCTCATTATATCCTTCGCACACTACAGAGTTCTTCTCACAGTTCATGCCTGAACATCTGCGGTCAGCTAAAAAAAATGGGAGGGAAGCAAGCCGAATACATACATGCAGGTTTGCCTTCGTCACACTTCTTCTTTCTCCTACGACACGTAATGCAGCCAGTCTTTGAACGACCTTTTGTGACTTTGGCGCCATTCGATGGGACTGGGACAGGGTTCTTCCGAGGCCTCCCTCGCCCTCTCTTTAAGCCTGAAGTAGCAGCACTTGTTTCGGTCAAAGTACGAGCAGTGCTTTTGAACTCTGACATGGATATGTCCTCTTCATCTGTAGGCTCGTTCTTTGGCATGATTTGTGCGGAATCGGACTCTTGTTCCCACTCATCCCAGTTCACCTCTCTCTCGGCCTGGTCGTTGTCTGTAGTGCTGCTTGCCCACGATCCTACGCAAGACGAGACGGTCGAGTACGAGGCTCGGGCATTGTTGATGCTGTCCGATACCCGCCCACCGAAGGGTGATTCTCGACTAGTGAAGGATGATTTGTATGCAGCCGGAGGCGTCCAGGTAGTCGCGCGTGGGAATGATGGTGGGAGTGCCATACTGCCCCGAGCTGACTCACGGCCTTGCTGCTGCGTTTGGTCGGTGTCAATATACGGTTCCTTGGGGAGTATGCGATTCATTGGACCCAGTCGCTGCTAGCGCCAGCATGCCAGGGACCAAGAGGCAACACGCAGCTTCGGCCGAGCGCCAAATTGCGGCAAGGACGGAGAGGCAGGATGGCAAGGCTCGAAGACGTGGTGATGGCATGCGGGGTTAAGAGGAGAAACAAGAGCTGCGTCAGGAGGCAGACTGGTGGCAGTACTGAGTTATGTACCGACAACGTGGATTAGAAAAACGGTGGATGGGCGGAAAGCGACCAAGGTAGTGCCCGGAGGAGGCTGCATATATATCTTAGACGAGCAATCCGGGCTCCCCTTGTCTAGGTGCGACTAAGGCGCAGCCAGATCGTCGCAGAACCAGAGGTGTATGTTTATTAGACCAGGAGAGCAGGGTGGTCAAGGCTTTCCGGGTCCAGCGGGCTTTATCTTGCAACGCGGCTGGTGTCTGGGGTTCAAGGTCGGCTGGTGAGGTGACCCTGACGAGCACAACCTTTGTTGTATCCGGAAGGAGTAGTGGCTAAGAATACCGCACGACATCAGCCCAGGATAGTATCAAGAGTGAGCTACCAACCCCACCTGACAAGGCTTCCCTGCCTGGCGCTCACTCGCATCCTTTGTCCTGGGCTCCTGGGGGTCTGCGAGAGCAGAGGCGTGAGGTGAGCACGGCCGATGGCCGCTAAGGCGAAAGGCTGGCCCCAGGCTGGGAGGCTTGGCTTGGGCTTGGCCAGGCGGATGTGCAAGGAACACCTCTTGCAGAGCAGGCAACGCTCCTGGTGGGACCGGGGGGGATTCTCATCGTACTTTGGGAGCATCTGCATGTACATTCTTGTACCGCAGGGGGCTAAAGACGGGCGTACGATGGCGTCTTGCTCCACTGTGGCTGTCGTTGGCATCTGGTAGTGCGTGCACCAGCAATCCATGTCTTGTAAGTTGTCACTTGGTGGTACGGGGTGACAGGGTGACAAGTGACTCTCAGTGACTTTGTCTTCATATGTACTGGCAGGCCAGTGGACACCGGCAACTAGTCCATTATGGGACTGCGTTGAAGATGCTTGCACAATGTTGGGTCTTGTTGGAATTGCCCAACGCACAAGCGTTGAGCTAGTTAGCTGGGGGGCGGCCATGAAGAGCCAAGACGGAAGATTTGCTAAAAGAATGGAGCTAACAAGGCGCTACCAAGTCCAGCTCAGAGACAGAATCGAGGGCTCTCGCTAATAAGCAAACCCGCGCTCCAATAGGGATTGGCACGGAAGGTAACAGCCTGCGGGGAAGCCAGTCAACACCGTTTCATGGCGTGGGCTCGCTGAATATGTCAGGCTCTCCGGATAATTTGGTCTCATTGTGGTCTTAATGGGTAACAGCATTGATTGCTTGGATGCCATTGGCTGTGCAATGATACCAACGCAATGCCTTGCCCAGGGTGAAGTGTGCTCGAACTTGCTCTTGTACATGATCGCTTTGTCCAGTGACGGAACGGTCGGCTAGAATGGGAATCGTCAGTAGTCAGCGTGCGGCCAAGCTTTCGCAGACACCCATGCCTGTAAAGGCTGTTCCGAGCCCGGCTGATCATCGAATAAACCGTGGCCAAGAATTATATCCCAGAGCGAATCCGTAACATTCTTGCCCCTTTGCCATCGTGCATGACTCGCCTGGCCTTTGGACCTCGAAAGGTAGCCTCCAGAGGCGAGTGTTGAATCTAGGGCGACTTCAGGCTCGTCGGTGGCGTTACTAGCGGCTCGAGTTGACAAGTTTGCAGAGTTGCAGTGCTAGAGAAAAGAACAGCTGATGCCGCGTATCCTTCATATCCCAGCCGAGTAACCCAGGGTACCAGGATGACTGAAGACGAGGCGTGGCGAGCTGGAATCCCTGGTGATAGCGTGGCGTTCATTTGGCGAGGCAGCGGGGGCAGAGAGACACTGACCGCCGTTGTCTCGCAGCACACACTGAACCGTTGAACTTGGATGACTGGCACTGGCAGCAGGCAGCTGGCTACTGGTGCGCTGTACTGATTGACTTGGTAGACTGAATCTCTTGATTGTACTCTCGTCTCAAGCTGCTGGGTGTTTGTGTACCTGGTGAATGCCCACATACCGATGGGGCTCTCTGGCAGCGGCTCCCCCTTCCGACGCGGCGCACAGTGCAGGCTTGCTCCGCTACCTTGGGGAACGCACAGTCAACCGCTGCGCTAGAGAACGCTAGCAGCTCGGGCCAGTGCCACCCGACGGGGCCTGTCGAGGGCCTGCAAATGTTCTGGGGCTGATGGATGGAGCGCTGCGCCATGGGACACAGTGCAAGGGCAACTGTACGGCCCGCTCCCGCCTTCCTCCACCAGTCAGTCTCCCTTTGTACCTGTCAAGCAGCATCTGGCAGCCTTGCTGTAGCACTGCCAGCCCCAGCCTGAGCCTGGCACTGACACGAGTCATCAAGTCCTCCCAGCATTCGTACCTTGCTGGTGCAACGCAACGGCTCCTATGTGCGTCTATGCTTTTTCATCCTTTGCGAAGATCATTTGCCTTGTTCTTCGGATGCATCGGTGTATCTGCCACGCGCCCCCTGGGTGTCCTCACCTGCAAAGTCGAAGCTAGCGGAGTCAGGCCGCCCGGCTGTTGCAGCTCACACACCACCACCTCTACAACCAAGCAAAGCAAATGGTTGACGGCATAATCGGAGATACTGCGGCAGTCAACGGCTTAGATTAACCTTACCAGTCGCTCGGTCTCTCTCCGTGCTCGTCTTTGGCTGACGGCAAGCGCTGCTTTGGGAGCTTGGCTCCGCGTTTCTGTTCCCGCCGGCTTCTGTCCCTCTCCGTTGCAAAGCCGCTCAGCCGTGGCGTTTTCTTTCTTGTCCTGTTTTACTTTTACACCTCCTCGCACTCCCTCCGCCGACTTGGACTCCTTTGCGTTGCACTCGACAGATGCGATGAGTCGGACAGAGCTGCATTGTCAGTCGAGGCTACGCCCACTCGGATTAGCGTCCTCATCGCCATGGTGGACAGCCTCAGCAGCAGCTGGCCTGGTATCAAACACTTGTCCAGGGCAGCGAACTGCTGAGCTACGCTAGCCTCCTGGGGCTTGGTGACAGTAGCTGATGGCCAACGGTGGGTTGCCTTGAGTCCAGATTGGCAGCCCGAGAGCCGTGCTGAGCTAGCGCAGCGCCTAGTCGCCAACTTGGGGATAATGCCAAGGAGATCAGTGGAAGAAGACAGAGGCGATGACAACTCGATCTATTCTAACCCTAGTCGACAAAAAATTAAAGCAGCTGCGGAGTCCATCGTCGCAACGACCTGCCGCAGTACTCGTCGTCTCGAAATCGAATGCCTGGTTGCCTGGGCAAATGAGCACTCGACAATCGCTGCCAGTCGAGGGTCGGATCGATCTCATCACATATTCGGCAGAGGTGGAGCGCTCGGCAGAGATGTGTAATTAAACTACGAAGTAGTTGGATGACCGTACGAACATTTGTAAGAATGTAGGGTGGATGATAATGCATGCGTAGTTGTGTAGCAGCTGACCTAAATGCAAATTTACTACTTCCCCGTCTGTAATCATTCTCCAGCACCTGTCGCCATTCTACTCTGTGCGTCTTCTCTTCAACATAATACCCCAGACCTGGTAAGTCTACCTACTTTTGATCCGCAAGCCACTCGGCAAGAATGAGGCTTCAGAACTTGGTAAGGACCTTAGAGTCTTTTCCGACGGAATCATCGCTAGCCAAACATTCTCGGGTTGGTATTCCTCTGCAGTATTACCCTCAGTAGCCGGAACCTTTTGGGTTACTCCATCGTTGACCAGTAGAGTACATGGTTTAAATAAATAGTCCAGCAACAACCCGAATCGTGCACGATGCTGGGTATCTACTGCATTTTACACTGAGAAAAAGAAGGAGAAGGACGACAATTTTATAGAGAGATGATTAAAGCCGTAAACTCTATTCTTGCTGAATTTTTCTTTTCCTTCGCCATGGACGTCATCACGGGTAGCCACAGTGACCAAACGACCACACTCTGTAGCGTGTGCTCATTACTAGCGTCCGCCCGACAATGGCTAGCAGCGGGATAATGACGCCGCTTACAAGAAGAGAGCAGGATTTGCCATCGAGAAGAAAAACTTTTGGGTTTCCAGCACCGCCCGACTTCAGCCTCAGGACACCACGCGCGCGGTGTGCAAGCCGTTGTTCTGCATGGTGTGGGTTGGACTGTGGGGGGGTTGCTCCAGGCGTGTAAGGTCCGCAACTCCGGTCCGTGTTCCGCTGGATTGAGATGGTGTGCAGCGCATCTGACCTGTCACGAAGTTGCGACGGGCTTCGTTTGGGGCTTCAGCCCATGCTTCCATCGAGAATGGGGGTCACAGCTTACCGCCGCGGGCTACGGGAGAGGCGAGCTCGTAGGTCTGTCGAGTCGTCCGTGACGGCGGTTGCGCAGACTCATCAACAGCAACTGGGGGGGGGGGGAGATGAACGGCACGATCCAAGTTCTTCGGTGGCTACAATAATAATATTATAATACGACCAGAACCCTGGAAACACTCTTGCCTCTGCACCTTGCGGAGCGATCGGCGGTGCTACCTTTTGTCCGAGTAACCTGGGCTCGCTCGAAATGTGGCTGATCTGGCGAGGACTCTGTACTACCCCCCCGCTGGCTTGTCCTATTCATGGGGCGGAAGCAGGAAGAGGGAAAAGAAAAATATGATCAAAGTCGTTTTCGGTAAGCCAAGATGGCAACGATTGGACAGTTGGATGCAGTGCGCGTTACACACTGGTGGGCCAGACTCGTTCTGCCTTGGTGGTCTGCTGTCAAGAGCTGGGAGCAATTAGTTACCCAGCACGCTTCTTCGTCGGCCCACGCTGCGCACGCGTGCTCTTTGTTTCACATCGGGGACCATTCCCAACTTTCTGGGAACACAAACGGGGCTGGACGAGCCTAAAACAAAAGCGTTCCAAGCCAGGGGGCCGCCTGTGGTGCGAGGCACATCGCATCACACCGCCAATAACGACGGTGCGATATAGTGCCTGCTGCAGTGTGTCATGCAGAGCAAGACGGGCCAGACCGGTTACCGTGGTCTTACTCCTCTCTGTGTTTAAAACGGGGTGGTTGACGAGTCCGAATGGATCATGTAGTAATTGTTCTTTGGAAGTCATGCACCGTCAACGCAGCCAACTTTGCAATGTTACTCCCTGCAACTAGCTTTGGATGATGCCCAAAGGGGTCGCTCTAGGAAAGGGCCAGCTTGCCTTTGACAGAACGGACCCCAACGACTCTAGTCTGAAATTACTGGCCTGTGCATCTCAACGGTCCTGGGCTTGGAACAGGAACATGGGCTAGCGAAAAGCACCGCCCCAACGGGCTTGCTTGGTATGTCTTAGCCTCTCGAGGAGCAGTACATTGATGCTACATAGGATAGTAAGAAAGTGGGCGCCGCCCGTATTGTTGATTTCGCGGGCTGTCCGCGCGCACAGGCACATCTCGCGGGGGGGGGGGGGGGGG